>AWWV01008166.1:0-40031 GCA_001974805.1 Corchorus capsularis
TTTTGATTTGTATTCATGATATGCAATTGTTTGAGTAGTAGAGATAAAGATGAAGGCATAAGCCTATAGAAAGAAGTAGTTATAGTTATGATAAATGATAAGTGATTAGAGCTACTTTGATTATGGTTACTTAAGAATAAGGATGATTGCTATATCTTGATCTATTGAATTGGATACTCTTAATATTCTATGATATTCTGATTTCCTAAATTGAATTGATCCTTGATATATGTATATGATTCAAAGTTTTTCAAAAGATTTGAACAAAACTCACTATTTTTAAATCTTAATTTTTGTTTGTCTACACTAGTTTGCTAGGGACTAGCAAAGATTTAGTGTGGGGGAAATTATGATCGAGCTCAAATTATGCATGTTTTTATAGCTATTTTTATATACTTTTTGCTATTTTTATATGTGTTTTTACCCTGTTTTGTTAGTATTTGTGTTTTTAGGTCCTGAAGACAAGAAAAGTGAAAACTTATTGTTTTTCACTCTTTTTGGAGCTATTTTGGAGACTTTTTACTCAACAATGGATTTAGCCATTTGGAATAAAGATTTGAAGATTCGAAGTTCGTGATTTTGAAGAATTGAAGAATTAATTCAAGAAGCAAAATTGAAGATTTGGGGCTTAATTTATTAAGGATTGAAGACAAGCCCAGATGAAGCCCTGAAGTTGAGGATTTTTGGATTATTTAGATGGGAATATACTCAGCCCATATAAACCTATAATTGGAGTTAAAATCCCAATTTGTAGGCCCCATATCCAAATAAATATCCAAATCCCGCAATAATCCCGTAGATTTGCGATATTAGCCCGGTTTCAGCGCAGTCTTCGTAGAAAGGTCATAACTTTCTGCTCAGATGTCCGTTTTAAGCCCATGAGTACTCGTTGGAAAGCTAACTCCGAGCTATACAACTTTCTTTTGAAGTGCAAAGCCCAAATCTGCCATCTTCAAGCCCGAAACTGAAGTCGAAGTTCCTGCTCAAATCCAGAAAATTCCAGGAAATTCTAGAAGTCCTCTTTTGACTTGGAGACTACTCTAGGATGACACCTAATCCTACTTGAACTCCAAGAAAAGAGCCTAAACCGTCCTACCCTTATTCTCCACTATAAATAGCCACCTCCTGTATCACAAATCACACAACTTCACAATCCACAAATTTTAGATTATTCTCTTTTTCCACCTTTCTTTAGTTTTTAGGTTTTTCTCTAGTTTTAGAAGGGGAGAAGTCGACACCCTCTCTAGCAATAGAGGGAGTCCACGTCCCTAGGGTTTTCCAAGGGGAGATTCCGCCTCTCCCAATCCTGTAAGTATTCTTATGCCTCTCATGGATTTTCCTAAATCCATGAGTAGCTAAATCCTTAATACTTCTGATCCTTTGGTGAATTCAATCAATTGATTATGGTGAGATTTCTATACTTATAATTTTGTTTTAAGTTCTTGATGATAGTAGTCAAAACCCTAGAATAATTTTATGATTCTGAATCTTATCTGAATTATGTGGCCACTAAGGATGTAAGAGGAAGATCTATGGCTAGATCATACTTAGAATTAATCACTCAAGTTTGATTGTATGTAGCAAATTAGGTTTGTTTAATCGCTGCTTAATGGGTATTTGTCTACCGGAGGGCGAGAAATTTCTCTTCGTATGGTTCTATTTATAGGCATGTGTGTAAATTAACTGTTCTTAATGCTTTGTTCTCAAGTGATCTTTAAGCCCTAAGAAAGTAATCGATCATTGAAGGAATAATATGGATAACTGCAGCTCTAATCGGCCTCTTATCTAAAATACATGTTGGGAAACCTATATCAGTTGTCAGTCAAGAATAAGATGCGAAATTCACCTTTTAAATCAAGGATCCATAGTTAATTTGATTGAAGGATACCACTGGTGAAGAAGTATGCTTTATAATTATTGTTTGCTTTATTAATTTGCTTTATAATCTGCTTTAGATTTAGTTTTAGATTTAGATTTGCTTTGCTTTATTTTTAGTTTAATTGTTTGCTTTATAATTAATTTCTTTAATCCCCTGTTTTCTAATCGATTTTTGGAAAAGATCTTTCTATCTTTTAATTAATCATCACATAAACCTTCTCTGTGGGATTCGACCCCTACTTTCCCTAGCTATTCTAGTTAGTTATTTGTGGGGATTATTTTTATGGTCATAGACGACACGATCATAAATTTTGGCGCCGTTGCTGGGGAAGGGAATTGAATTGAAAGAAAGTGAAGAGAGATTAGATCCAAAAATTAGTTTTTTGTTTTTGTTTTTCCGTTTTTTCTAAAAAAAAAAAAGGTTTGAGTCGATAAAAAAAAAGTTTTTTTCTGTTTTTCCGATTTTTCTATAAAAAAAATATTTTTCCGTTTTTAAAAAAAATTAATTTTTCTTTTTCCGTTTTTCCTTTTTAAAAATAAAAAATATATATATATTTTTATTTTCTGTTTCTACTTTTTATTTTATTTAAGAACTGTTACTGCTAATTTTTCTTTTTAGTTTTATTTGATTTTTCTAGGAAACTGCATGCCAAATACAAGAAGTAATAGTACTGAAGGTTTAGAATTCAATCCTGAGCCTGAAAGAACGCTATTTCAGAAGAAGAAGAAAACACAAAGCCGATTACAAGAAGAGGAAACATCCGATTCGAGTTCTCAACCAAGTTCTCCTAGATCTGCTGTTTCAACATCGTCAGAAGATATGGCTGAAGAAGAACAACCCAAAACTCTGAGAGAGTTAGCTGCACCAAACGTCAATACCAAACGCTTAGCCATCCGTTACCCAGATACCAATGGAAACTTTGAAATTAAATCTGGATTTATTCAGATTTTACCCAAATTTCACGGTTTGCCTGGAGAAGATCCTCACCGACATCTTATTGATTTCTAGATTGCCTGCGCATCTACAAGTATTCAAGCTATTCCTGAAGATCAATTCATGTTAAGAACTTTTCCGTTCACTCTTATGGACCGAGCAAAAGATTGGTTGTACCTACTACCCACTGGTTCAATCACATCTTGGACGAGCCTTAAGAAGCTGTTCTTGGAAAAGTACTTTCCTGCACATAAAGCATCAAGCATAAGGAAGGAGATTTGCGGAATTAAGCAACGCCATGGAGAAACAATGCATGAATATTGGGAACGGTTCAAAACACTTTGTGCGAGCTGCCCCAATCACCAAATCAATGAACAGTTGCTGATCCAGTACTTCTACGAAGGATTACTACCGTTTGACAGATCTTCTATCGATTCTGCAAGTGGAGGAGCCTTCATCGACAAAACTCCTACTGAAGCTTGGTCTTTAGTGGAAAATATGGCTGCAAACACTCAACAATTTGGATCTCGAGAAGACTTTTCAAGAGAAGGCCCTACAAGAAGAATTAATGAAGTTTCTACCTATTCCTCATTGTAGCAACAACTTCAAGAAACGAATCAACAAATCGCTTTGCTCACTGATCTGTTCCATGCGAATTTTTCAAGTGTGCCAAGGGTTTGTGCGACTTTTGGAGACAACAAGCAAGGAATCAATGCCGTGGGATTACAAGGAGCTTATCAAAGGAAGCCTGAACCTTATTGGAGACCTGATCAACCGAGTCAACAATATGGGAACCAAGGTAACTACCAAGGAAGGCCGAATTTTCAAAGACCTAATTTTCAAACTTCACAAGCCATTGAGTTACAACAAATCAAGGAAGCTATGGAGATGATGAGAAAACAAATAAGTCAATTAGCTAGTGATTTGAGTGATCTCAAGACACTAGGTCAACAAAGGATTCCATCACAATCAAAGGTACCTCCTAGAGAGAATGTCAGTGCAATTTCTCTAAGGAGTGGAAAAGAGTTGAAAAACCCTTATCCAAACCATGCAGCACATCAACAAGAAGAAGGAGAGCCGAATTACACCAAGGGAGATTTACAACTGCCTGCCGAATTCAAGATTGAAGATGAACCCAACAACAAAGGAGTTGTGCCGATTGAAGATTCAAACAAGGAAGATGCCGTAATTCAACCCAAAGGAAAAGGTGTGTGCGATACCAACAAGTCTAAAACCGATTCCAACCTAATTCCTTTTCAATCAAGATTGAAGAAGTCAAAGAAAGAAGATGATGATCAAGATATTTTGGAGATATTCCGAAAAGTTGAGGTCAACATCCCACTTCTTGATGCCATTCAACAGATTCCGAATTATGCAAAGTTCCTCAAGCAACTTTGTACCAACAAGAAGAGATTACAAGGTAAAGTAAGCGCTGGAGCTAATGTCTCTGCTGTGCTTCAAAAGAGTTTACCTCCTAAGTGCAAAGATCCAGGTACGTTTTCTATTACTTGTTCTATTGGAAGAAATATTATAGAGAATGCGATGCTTGATCTTGGTGCTTCTTTAAGCGTGATGCCTTATTCTTTCTACAAATCTTTAAATCTTGGTCCATTGAAGAATACTGATGTTGTTCTGCAATTAGCTGACGGATCTTTGGTTTATCCCAAAGATGTTTTAGAGAATATCTTAATTAAAGTCGAGCATCTGATTTTTCCAATCGACATATTCATCAAGGATATGGAGTATTCGAAAGATCAATGTCCTCTTTTATTAGGAAGACCTTTCCTGAAGACCTCTCATACCAAGATTGATGTATTTAATGGTTCATTGACCATGGAATTTGATGGTGAAGTCATCCACCCTACAATTTCATCTCAAGTGCCATTAAAATCTAACAATTTTGTTTACGTTATAAGTTCTAAGTTTGTTAAGAAAGGAGCCATTGAAGATTCTTCATCAACAAAGCCTGATCGGATTTCTAAAGGAAGACAAAGGATAATGGACATTCGACAACGCTACAACGAGACTTTCCACCAATTTTGGAGGAGATTCAAGCAGCTTTGTGCCGATTGCCCTGACCATGGATTCAAGAAAGAAATTTTAATCCAATTCTTTTATGGAGGATTGGGACTTAAAGATCGAGTTCTTGTTGATTCTTTCAGTACTAAACCACTGCATGAAAGAACCCCGGAGAAAGCATTCAATGTTCTTGAAGAATTATCTCGGAGGACGAATTCTTCAACCTCCCATGAGAAGAAAGATCGAGCAAAAGAAGCCAAGAAGGAGCCAGAAGTCAACAACAAAGAAGTTCAACCACCCCTGAAGATCGATCAACCAAGCAATTCAACTAAGAAGCAAGATATAGACCTTGAACATCGAGCTAAAGTTGCAAGCATTCTTCAATCTTGCAAGGTAGAAATCGACCTTTTTTATGCATATAGACTTTATTCTTAATTCTTAGATTAGGTAGAAATCGTTCCTCCTTAGTTCTGTAAGTATTCTTATGCCTCTCATGGATTTTCCTAAGTCCATGAGTAGCTAAATCCTTAATACTTCTGATCCTTTGGTGAATTCAATCAATTGATTATGGTGAGATTTCTATACTTATAATTTTGTGTTAAGTTCTTGATGATAGTAGTCAAAACCCTAAAATAATTTTATGATTCTGAATCTTATTTGAGTTATGTGGCCACTAACGATGTAAGAGGAAGATCTATGGCTAGATCAAGCTTAGAATTAATCACTCAAATTTGATTGTATGTAGCAAATTAGGTTTGTTTAATCGCTGCTTAATGGGTATTTGTCTATCGGAGGGCGAGAAATTTCTCTTCGTATGGTTCTACTTTGTAGGCATGTGTGTAAAATTAATTAATCTTAATGCTTTGTTCTTAAGTGATCTTTAAGCCCTAAGAAAGTAATCGATCGCTGAAGGAATAAAAGGGATAACTGCAGCTTTAATCGGCCTCTTATCTAAAATACATGTTGGGAAACCTATATCAGTTGTCAGTCAAGAATAAGATGCTTAATTCACCTTTTAAGTCGATGATTCATAGTTAATCTGATTGAATCATACCATCGGAGAAGAAGTATGTTTTATAATTATTGTTTGCTTTATTAATCTGCTTTAGATTTAGATTTAGATTTAATTTGCTTTACTTTATTTTTAGTTTAATTGTTTTTTTTATAATTAATTTCTTTAAATCCCTTGTTTTCTACTTGATTTTTGGAAAAGATTTTTCTTTATTCTCTATCGTTCATCACATAACCCTTCACTGTGGGATTCGACCCCTACTTGCCCTAACTATTCTAGTTAGTTTATTGTGGGGATTATTTTTATGGTCATAGACGACACAATCATAAATTTTATGAGAGGCATAAGAATACTTACAGAACTAAGGAGGAACGATTTCTCCTCCTTGAAACCCTAGGGACGTCGCACCCCTCTATGGCTAGAGAGGGTGTCGACTTCCCCCTTCTAAAACTAGAGAAAACCTAAAACTAAAAAAAGGTAGAAAAAAGGAGAATTATCTAAAATTTTTGAGGTGTAAAGTTGTGTGATTTGTGATACAGGAGATGGCTATTTATAGTGGAGGATAGGGGTAGGACGGTTTAGCCATGACTTGGTCTCCAAGTTGGATTAGGTGTCATCCTAGAGTAGAATCCAAGTCAAAAGAGGATTCTGGAATTTTCTGGAATCTGGTAGAAACTTCAACTTGATATTCGGGATTGAAGATGGCAGATCTGGGTTTTCCACTTCAAAAGAAAGTTGTAGAGCTCGAAGTTAGCTTTCCAACGGCTACTCATGGGCTTAAAACGGACATCTGAGCAGAAAGTTATGGCCTTTCTACGAATACTGCGCTGAAACCGGGCTTATATCGCAAATCTGCGGGATTATTGCGGGATTTGGATATTCTTTTGGATATTAGGCCTACAAATTGGGATTTTAACTCCAATTATAGGTTTATATGGGCTGAGTATATTCCCATATAAATAATCCAAAAATCCTCAACTTCAAGGCTTCTTCTGGGCTTGGCTTCAATCCTTTGCAAATAAAGCTCCAAATCTTCAATTTTTACTTCTTGAATTAATTCTTCAATAGTCTTCAAATCTTCAAAATATCTTCAATCACGAACTTCGCATCTTCAAATCTTCATTCCAAATGGCTAAATCCATAGTTGAGTAAAAAGTCTCCAAAATAGCTCCAAAAAGAGTGAAAAAATAATAAGTTTTCAATTTCTTGTCTTCAAGACCTAAAAACACAAATACTAACAAAATAGGGTAAAAACATACATAAAAGTGGTAAAAAGTATATAAAAATAGCTATAAAAACATGCATAATTTGAGCTCAATCATGCGGCCACTAGGTGTGGCGCCTGGTGCTGCTGCACTTGCCACCCGAGTGTTTCCGCTATCACCGAGATGGCTTCTTTTACTTGTTTGAAGTCATTCTCGTTTTTGGTTATTTGTTCTTGGATCATCTCTTGAAATCTAGCTTCCATCTTATTTATCACCTCTTTCAAAGTGCTAGCAAGATCACCATGAGCAATGGTGCGGCCCTGAGAAGTGCCGTCACCATCTTTGCCTATTTCAGCACCACTTTCATGTCCATGTAAGAATAGGTGGTGCAAAGAAACCTGCTTTTTGACGGCACCCTTAAAAGGAGCTGTAACAATAGCAACAATAACATGGAAAATAAAATAGAAAGGTAGAAGAAGAGTATGAAGAAAAGCAAACATTTGACATGTCATGAAAAGTGAAAATTAATGCAAAACGTAAAGGGAAACAAGAAAAATAAAACCTTTTCAACAGCACCGAGATGAGATCTGAATCCTTGTTGTCCCACTGGGCGTGCCAAAAAGAGATGTTCGCGCCAAAAAATCTCTTTGGAGATCTTGGTGAAAGGTACCGGGCGTGCCAACCAATTTTAACCGGAAATGATAAAAGGGACCAAGAAAAATAAAAGTTCATTTTGATGCAAAAATGAAATTGAAAGTGCAGAGAAAATTAAATGTTTGCTTGAAGTGCGGAAACATAAAAAACACCAAACGATTTGTAGATCCTGAATCAAAGTCACACCTAAGTGTTTAAATCATTGATTCCAGATTTAGATGACAAAGGAAATGCTGTGGAAAAGGTTATTTTCTTGTTTCATTGACAACGAGATGTGATTTGATTGCTACCAACATGTAAATACAAGAAGAGAACTTGTAAAAATAAGGTTGAAAAATATAATAAAAAGATTATCAAGTGAGAACTTGATTTACAAAGATGATTTGAAAGCGTAGGGGCTTGAAAGGATTGAAAGCACGGAGCTTGGTTGATGATTTTTCTCTGAGAAGAGTTGTTTTAGACCTGGAGTATGAGTTGTGTTGTTCTTGAGGAAGATTGGCTGTTGTAAAGTTGTGTTTGGCGTCCCTCAAAACGTTGGAGGCTGCCTCCTTATATAGGGGGGCGGCTTGCTAGGGTTAGGAGGATCCGACGGCCGAGATTGCTTCCCTCTTGATTCATCTTGATCCTTTGATTTCAAATTCTGAATCAAATCCCTTAAATCAGGGAAATCCTAACCAACTCAATCAGCCACATAATCAGCACGTTTTGACCCTTTAGATGTGATAATTATCACATTTAATTACTTAAATTTCGAATTCCAGAAGGTTCCAAAGCTTGGTGCAGCAAAAATGGGTGAAAAGTCAAGTGCAGCGAAGTAGTATGGTGCAGAGATCACTTCCAAACGCCACGAACTTCGATTCTTCATTACTTGACCAATAGATTATACTCGACATGATTCCACTAAGCTCTCATTTAAGTATCATCAAAATCGGATTAAGGAAATGGCTTAAACCAAGCTTAATCAGCCAAAATGTCCTTAATTGCAAATTTAGTCAAAGTTATGAAAAGTGGCAAATATGGCTTGATTCTTCCATATAGCTTATATAACTCATGTATTTCAAGTTTCAAAGCTAATGGTGAAATCGCCATGCTTAATTGGTCCCGGGATTGGATTCTGTCCTTAATTGCAAAAAATGCAAGTTTTCCTCCGAGCTCGGAATGAGCTGAAATTTGGACAGAGTGTTTTTCATGACATTCTGAACAACTTTAATAAAGAATGTTACCCCAAATTCCTTCATCTTCATTTTTGATTTCGAAGCCCTAATTCCCTCGTCCTTGATTGCAAAATTGTAAAAGTTTAAACCGGGAAGGGCTTGATTCCAATTTCAGGGGCATGGGCCGTCCAGACACAATTTGTACAGTAGATGGGGCAGCCCAAATGTGTTTTCAACATAATTTACTTAATTTCTTTAATTTAATTAATTAAATTAAAAGAAATTAAGGATTTAAAGTCAAAAGTCAATCTTTTTTCTGGTTGACTTTGGCCTATGGTGGACTAAATCCAACCATTCATAGGACTTTTGGGAGTAAATCTCAGCCCTTGATTATGTACCACTATATGCATTTACAATTTTAGCCTAATTGTAAATTGTGGTATAAACAACCTCATTAATTCCTAGCTCAGGAACCAAAGCCACCTTTTCAATAGTAGGCTCATGAACATTGCACGGACGAGTCACCGGCGCCAGAAAAAAAAACATTCGGCACCACCACACCATCATCTCTCTCCACCGTTGCCCACAATTTGAACTTGACTCCCATAGATTTCCATGAAACAATCTTAGGAATATCACAAAGACTTGAAATAACTAACTGCATTCTAGCATGCTTGAAGGACTTTCTGCCCATGGTAGCTTCATCAATTCTAACAAACTTCCCCCAAAGATTATCGATAGTAGAAAAAAAGTTCTTATGCCATAGTTCAAGAGGCACCTCTTCCAACCTTACCCAAACCGTAGAACATTTATGAACCAAAGAAACTTCCCATGGTGTCACTTCAATAAAACAATCCAAACCAAGCTCTGCCTCACCAAAATGACACAATCCTCGACTGACATATCATCTTCAATAGTCAAAAGAAGCATGACATTCCTCATCTCACAAATTTTTACTTGTAACTACAGATCTTTAATAGCTATAATCACCTCAGCCAGATTCCCATCCAATTGATAAGAACAACAACACAACGCTCCAACAAGCTCATTTCACAATCTAGAATATACACTTCAAAATCAGCCTCCTCGTAGGAGTTATAGCCTCCATCAAGCCTCATTACATCCTTGGTTTCGATGTCAAACAATTTGCCAGAATTAACTTGTTCAACCCGCTGATTGCCGCCTAAACCCCCTTCAGTCGATTTAGCAACAGAAATAGGACTCACTTTGCAAAAGGAATCTTCCTTAAACTGTTGAGAAGAATTTGCCTTATGTCTGTTTTCCCCACACGAAACTCCCTAGAGCGATCTGGACTCCTCTTTGACCTCGGAAGTTTCTGTCCGAATAATGATTAATCTTCATGCCATCCAAAATTCTCCTCCTATTACTGTTATAAGCTTGCGGAGCTTTCTGCCAAAAACTCTGTCTGGAAACAAAATTCTCTGACTTTGCAGGGCCCAAATCTCATCTAGAACCAAACTTCTGCAATGGTACTTTGTCAAGCTTTCGCACCATAGCCTTACGAACCAATAATCGTCTGCCTTCAACTCTCCTACCGTTCCCCAAATTAACGACCCTTAATAATTCCTCTTCTAACCGAAATTTGACAAAAGCGAAGCTAGAAGAACCGCTATTTCTCTTTTGTGGCAAGAAAACATCCACAACCACTCCATATTCATTAAACAATTCCCTCAAATGACTATTAATGAAATCCTATTGCTAAAGTTAGTTACATACACCGTATGTAGACTAAGTCTCCAACAAAAGGATTCAGTTTCGGCAATGAAGGCTGGATTTTTTTTTCTCTTTGTCCACAATGAGGAAACCAAGCAGACAGGCCCTGGACTTTAAATGAAGAGATGCGGCAATGAAATGAAGTGGATAGCTCGTTAATTAAGGAGGAGTCATTCGTGCCGATTGTGGAAGGGGTTCGGGTATAAATGAAATCTGATCAATGGTGTTGCCGTCTTGAAATATTAGTGGGCTTGGCGTGGATACTGGATAGTGAAGAGGTTGGTAGTGAGGAACGTGAGGTGATTTTTTTTTTTTAATTTTGTAGGATTCTTTTCCTTATTGTGTTTGAGAGCAGATCGTGGTGTTATTTGTGGGGAAAGGAAAAATTCATTTTCTTTGTTTCTGCTGCATTTGATTTGGCTGGTGGGTTTATTTCAGTTTGCAACAAGGTGTTGATTGGTCGTCAACAATCATAAAAATAATTCCCACAAAACTTAACTGACTAAATAGGGCAAGTAGGGGTCGAATCCCACAGAGAAGAGTGAAAAACTTTTATCCCAAGAGCAAATCTTTCTTAGAAATTACTTTTAAAACAGAAAATAGGGGATTTTAAGAAAGCAAATTAAACTAAAACAAAGCAAAGTAAATTAAATCTAAATCTATAGCAAATTATAAAGAAAACAATAATTAAAAGGTATACTTCTTCTCCAATGGTATGAATCAATCAATTTAACTATGGATCCTTGATTTTTAAGATGAATTCAATACTTAGCACTCTAAGATACTGGTCTGGATAAACCTAACATGTATATTAGATAAAGTGCCGACTAAGACTAAGTTATCCCTTTTATTCCTTCAGCAATCAATTACCGTTCTAGGGCTTAAAGACCACTTAAGAATAAAGCATTAAGAAAAAATCATTTTTCGCACATGCATACAAAAAGTAAAACCAGGCACTGAGCAAATTTCTTCGGCCAGTGGTAAGTTTGTCCCATTAGACTGCAACTAAGCATACCTAATTTGTTACCAAACAGTCAAACTCAAGAACTAACCGTATTGCTTGACTTAACTATAGATCTATCAAACTATTTCATTAGCCGCGGCTCTAACTTCACAATTATCAAGATCATAAAATAAAACAGAGACTTGCCTACTACCTATTCAAAAACTAATATCAAATTATAAGCACAGAAATCTCACCATAATCAATTGATTGAGTTCACCAAAGGATAAGAAGTATTAAGAATTTAGCTACTCATGGATTTGGAAAAATCCATGAGAGGCATAAGAAAACTTACAAGATTAGAAGGCTCCACCCCTTCTTGAAACCCTAGGGATGCCGCACCTCTTTATGCAAAGTGAGGGTGTCGACACACCTAGCCCAAAACTAGAGAAACATTAAAACTAAAGAAAGGTAGAAAAAAAAGAATTATGAGTTGTAAGGGTGTGTGATGGTATATGATTTGTGTTACAGGAGGTGGCTATTTATAGTGGACTAATTAGACTCCTTATAGACTTAAGAAAGGGTCTGGGACGGTTCTAGGTCTAACTTGGACTCCAAGTTGGATTAAAAGTGTTTCTAGAGTAGAATCCAAGTCAAATTAGGATCCTGGAATTTTCTGGATTTCTGCAGAAACTTCAATTGAAGATTCGGACTTGAAGATGGCAAAACTGGGCTTTGGACTTCAAAGGGAAGTTGTAGATCTCGGAATTATCTTTACAACGCCTACTTATGGGCTTAAAACGGACATCTGAGCTGAAATTTATGGCCTTTTTATCGAGACTGCGCTGAATCCTAGTCCAAATAGGACTAGTTGCGGGAAATTACGGGATTTAGATATTTCCTTGGATATATGGGACACCAATTGGGATTTTAACTCCAATTATGGACTTATATGGGCTGACTATTATCCCATATAAAATATTCAAAAATCATCAACTTCTGGGCTTCTTCTGGGCTTGGCTTCAATCCTTTGCAAATAAACTCCAAATCTTCAATTCTTGCTTCTTGAATTAATTCTTTAATAGTCTTCAAATCTTCAAAATATCTTCAAGAAATCTTCAAACACGAACTTCGAATCTCCAAATCTTCACTCCAAATTGCTAGGTCCATATTTGAGTAAAAAGTCATCAAAATAGCTACAAAAGGTGTGAAAAACAACAAGTTTCCACTTTTCTTGTCTTCAAGACCTAAAAACACAAATACTTATAAAATAGGGTAAAAATACATATAAAAATGGTAAAAAACATAGGAAAATAACTATAAAAATAGGGTTGTTTTTAGCTCGATCATATTTTCCCCCACACTAAACCTTTGCTAGTCCCTAGCAAACTAGTGCAGAAAAACTATGAAAACAAAAATTAAGACTCACTAGACTTAAGCTAAATGCACTTATGTTCAAAACTTTGAAAAACTTTGAATACATACATATATCAAGGATTAATTCAATTATGAAATCAGAATAACAAAGAATATTAAGAGTATTCAATTCAAATGATCAAGAAATAATAAGCATATTTATTCTTAAGTAACCATAATTAAAGTAGTCCTAATCACTTATCATTCATTACACCTATAACTACTTCTTCCTATAAGCTTATGTCTTCATCTTTATATCCATTACTCAAAGGATTGCATATTATGAATACAAATCAAGAGTTTCGCATGGGTTATAATGTTTTTTCAAAGGGTAATTAGATTTTTAGAAAAGTAAGGTTTCTAACCTCGAAGTGTTTCATGATTAGAGGTTACTAACGCCCTTTTATTTTGAGACTACTAGCACTCTAGAAGGACTCCTTCTATTTTTCAAAAGAGGGACAATATTTCTGCAATTCCATGCCTCTTATCCTCTTCCCAAGGGTTACTAACTCCTTTTGTTTAAAGAGAAGAGTGACAACAATGGATAATAATTTTTTTAAGGCAGAAGATATCTATACTCCTCTTGCATGAAAACACTTCTTTTTTATGAAAAAGATTTTTTTAGAACTACCCTTTTAATGTAGATAGTCCCCCACACTTATTCTTAACATATTCATAAAATACTCTCATAAGTGTAGTTTCAATGAAAATTAAACATAAGTTCTAGAAATACGCAATCATAGAAGCAATCCATGGTAAGCAATTATCACAGGTTTCAATTATACCTAATCTAAGAAATAAGATATCATGCTATAAGTCAATCAATGAATCAAACATTCTTAAAAATTCTAAGTATGCATCCTTCATATTCAAATCAACCAATCAATACATATATGAAAAATCAAAATTTTGTCAAAATTTTCGAAAAATTTATGCAATTTTCTATGTATGCAGACTCTCTCCCCCACACTTAAAAGACACATTGTCCTCAATGTGGAAATATGCTTTAAAGTGCAGTCAATATAATATGATATGCAAATTTAAACCCTATATGATCTATATGTGATGCATATCAAGGAAAAAGCAAAACAAACGAGCAAAGCATTGCAATAAAAATTAAATGGAGATAAGGTTTAAGAAATCTTCTCTATTTGTAGGCTCCACTATCGAATCCTTGCAGTTGTAGGCTCCTTGTTTTCCCTTGGTATGGAATCCTTAAAAAGAAAAATAAAAATAAAACAAAGAAAAATTAAGGGTTAGTAAAAATATTGGGTTGCCTCCCAATAAGCGCCTTTCTTTAAGGTCTTTGGCTAGACTGCCTTAAAGAAATTATTTTTCAAGGGTGAAGGAATTCTGTGTATATTCCTTCAACAGGTCCTCAATGAATCTTCTTTCATCAATGACTTTGATAATTTCAAGTTGAATCTTATCAAGACTTGAAAGAATCAAAGAACATAAAGCAGCACGATCTAAAGGTGGCACGGATGTGGCTTGAGTTGAAAAGAATTTGGACGGTGTTGGCTCGGTAAAAACTTGAGGTGACGCGGCATTGGGCGTCCTTGGCGGGGTATTGACCGGTTCTAACTTGGCTTGGTGCGGAAGTGCTAGGCAAGGTGCGGACATGGCTGGGTATTGTGCGGGCATAACCGGACTTAGCATGGTGATGGCTCGGTTGGAAGCTTTCATGGCCGGCACTGACCGGGCATGGTGTGCGGATGGAGCGGTATGGGCCGGGCATAACGCGGTAGGATGCGCGGACAAAGCCGGGCATGGCGCGGGCAGCATTGTGGTACGGGCTGGGCATAGCCGGACATGCGGCATGGGTGGCACGGCAGTGGCTGGCTGGGTGCACGGGCTGGCGCAGTGGTAGCTTGTGTTGGCCGGCCACGGGATGTAGATGGCCGGGTTGTGGCCGGGCATGCTGGCTAGTACGACACAGGGTTTGGCCGGGCTATGTCCTTAGGCAGCTTCCTTCGGTGCATTAATTAGCATTCGAGCAAAATCCTCCAATGCTTCATATATGTCAGTAGTGCTATGGTAGAACAGGGGAATGTAGATAAGAGTGTCGACAGCCAATCGATCAGAAACTCTTAATCCTTGGTAAAAGTTTTGAGTCAATCTTCTCTGATCATAACCATGTTGAGGGTTAGCAGCACATAGCTTCTTAAATCTTTGCCAAAATTGGGGAAAAGATTCTCCTTTACGTTGAAGAATGCTCCCAACTTTAGTTCTATGCATAAGAACTATGTCTTGTTTCTCAGTTGAAGAGTTGCTTAATTGATCAGTCTTCAGGGATGGTTGAACTTCTTGGTTGTTGTTGACTTCTATCTTTTTTTTACTTCTTTTGCTCGATCTTTCTTCTTTCTAAAGCTAGGGGGCTCAATTGCTTTAGACAAGGCTTCCAATGCTTCATATGCGGCATCAGGAGTTCTATCAAACAAGGGAATATTGTCGATGCTATCAACAAGAATTTGATCATGTACTCCTAATCCTTCATAGAAGTAAGTAATCAAAATTTGTTGTGATATGCCATGGTGAGGACAATTGGCGCAAAGCATCTTAATCTATCCCATGATTGGTAGAAATTTTCATCTTTTTGTTATTGAAAGGCGGCAATCCTTTGTCTTCCTTTGGAAATTTGAGCAGGCGATGTCAATGAAGAATTTTCAATGGCTCCTTTCTTAACCCACTTAGAGTTCACAACACAAACAAAGTTGTTAGATTTCAAATGCACTTGAGATGAAATCCTAGGGTGATGACTTCACCATCGAATTCCATGGTCAATGAACCAGTGAATACATCAATCTTGGTGTGAGAAGTTTTTAGAAAAGGTCTTCCTAATAAAAGAGGACATTGATCTTTCGAATATTCCATATCCATGATGAATATGTCGATAGGAAAAATCAAATGTTCAACTTTAATTAAGATATTCTCTAAAACACCTTTGGGATGAACCAAAGATCTGTCAGCTAATTGCAGAATAATATCAGTCTTTTTCAAAGGACCAAGATTCAAAGATTTGTAAAAAGAATAAGGCATCACACTTAAAGAAGCACCTAGATCAAGCATAGCATTCTCTATAATACTTCTTCCAATAGAACAAGTAATAGAAAACATACCTAAATCCTTGCACTTAAGAGGTAAACTCTTTTGAAGCACAGCAGAGACATTAGCTCCAGCACTTACCTTCCCTTGTAACCTTTTCTGGTTGGTACAAAGTTGTTTAAGGAACTTTGCATAATTTGGAATTTGTTGAATGGCATCAAGAAGTGGGATGTTGATCTCAACTTTTCGAAGTATCTCCAAAATATCTTGATCATCATCTTCTTTCTTTAACTTCTTCAATCTTGATGGAAAAGGAACGGTGGAATCTTTTTGATCCTTAGGCTTGATTACGGCATTCCCTCCTTCTTTATCAGCATTCGGCGCAGCTTCTTTGTTACTGGGTTCATCTTCAATCTTGATTTCTTTGATAGGCACTTGCAAATCTTCTTTGGTGTAGCTCGACTCTCATTTGTCTTGTTGTTGTGCGACATAGGTTGCATAGGGTTCTTCCAACTCTTTTCCACACCTTAAAGAAATTGCACTTATATTTTCTCTAGGAGGTACCTTTGGTTGCGATGGAATTCTTTGTTGACCTTGTGTCTTGAGATCACTCATATCACTAGCCAGTTGACTTATTTGTTTCCTCATCATCTCCATAGCTTCTTTAATTTGTTGCATCTCGATGGAAACAGCTTGTGAAGATTGAAAATTAGATCTTTGAAAATTCATTAGCCTTCCTTGATAATTACCTTGGTTCCCATATTGTTGACTTGGTTGCTCAGGTCTCCAATAAGGTTCAGGCTTCCTTTGATAAGCTCCTTGCATTTCCACATCATTGACTTGTTGCTTGTTATCTTCCAAAGTAGGGCACTTATTAGTATAGTGTCCTTGAGAACAAATACCACAAACCTTAGGCACACTTGAAAAATTCGCATGGAACAAATCAGTGAGCATAGCGATTTGTTGATTCGTTTCTTGAAGTTGTTGCTCCAATGAGGTAGAATAGGTAGAAACTTCATTGATCCATCTTGTAGGGCATTCTCTTGAATAATCTTCTCGAGATCCAAATTGTTGAGTATTTGCAGCCATGTTTTCCAATAAAGTCCAAGCTTCGGTGGGAGTTTTGTCTATGAAAGCTCCTCCACTTGCAGAATCTATGGAAGATCTATCAAACGGTAGTAATTCTTCGTAGAAGTACTGGATCAACAACTGTTCATTGATTTGATGATTAGGGCAGCTCGCACAAAGTGTCTGGAAACGTTCCCAATATACAAGCATTGTTTCTCCATGGCGTTGCTTAATTCCGCAAATCTCCTTCCTTATGCTTGATACTTTATGAGCAGGAAAGTACTTTTCCAAGAACAGCTTCTTAAGACTCGTCCAAGATGTTATGGAACCAGTGGGTAGGAGGTACAACCAATCTTTTACACGATCCACGAACGTGAACGGAAAGGTTCTTAACATGAATTGATCTTCAGGAATACCTTGAATACTTGTTGCTGCACAGGTAATCTGGAAATCAGTCAAATGTCGATGAGGATCTTCTCCAGGCAAACCATGAAATTTGGGTAAAATCTAAATAAATCCAGATTTTATCTCAAAGTTTCCAGTCGTATCTGGGTATCAAATTGCTAAGCGTTGGGCAGTGACGTTTGGTGCAGCTAACTCTCTTAATTTTTGGGTTCAGTCATGTCTTCTGACGATGTTGAAGCAGCAGATTTAGGAGAACTAGGTTGAGAACTTGAATTGGATAACTACTCTTCTTGTTGTCGGCCTTATGTCTAATTCCTTAGTTGAAATAGTGTTCTTTCAGGCTCAAGATTGAATTCTAGACCTTCTATACCACTACTTCTTGTCTTTGGCATGCAACTTTCTAGAAAAATCAAACAAAATTAAAAAGAAAAATTAGCAGTAACAGTTCTTAAATAAAATAAAAAGCAGAAACAGAAAATAATTTTTTTCTTTTTTAAAAAAATCGCAAAGCCTAATTTTTTTTTCAACGTAATTTTTTTTTTAGAGCAGATTAATTCTTTTATCTAATCTTACTTCCCTTCCCCGACAACGGCGCCAAAATGTATGATCGGTCGTCAACAATCATAAAAATAATCCCCACAAAACCTAACTGAGTAGATAGGGTCGAATCCCACAGAGAAGGGTAAAGAACTTTTATCCCAAGAGCAAATCTTTTCTAGAAATTACTTTTAAAACGAAAAACAAGGGATTTTAAGAAAGCAAATTAAACTAAAACAAAGCAAAGTAAATTAAATCTAAATCTATAGCAAATTATAAAGAAAACAATAATTAAAAGGCATACTTCTTCTCCAATGGTATGAATCAATCGATTTAACTATGGATCCTTGATTTTAAAGATGAATTCAATACTTAGCTCTCTAAGATACTGGTCTGGATAAACCTAACATGTATATTAGATAAAGTGTCGACTAAGACTAAGTTACCCTTTTATTCCTTCAGCAATCAATTACCGTTTTAGGGCTTAAAGACCACTTAAGAATAAAGCATTAAGAACAATTAATTCTTCGCACATGCATACAAAAAGTAAAACCAGGCACTGAGCAAATTTCTTCGGCCAGTGGTAAGTTTGTCCCATTAGGCTGCAACTAAGCATACCTAATTTGTTACCAAACAGTCAAACTTAACAACTAACTGTATTGCTTGACTTAACTATAGATCTATCAAACTATTTCATTAGTCGCGGCTCTAACTCCACAATTATCAAGATCATAAAATAAAACAGAGACTTGCCTACTACCTATTCAAAAACTAATATCAAATTATAAGCACAGAAATCTCACCATAATCAATTGATTGAGTTCACCAAAGGATAAGAAGTATTAAGAATTTAGCTACTCATGGACCAAATCCATGAGAGGCATAAGAAAACTTACAAGATTAGAAGGCTCCACCCTTTCTTGAAACCCTAGGGATGCCGCACCTCTCTATGCAAAGAGAGGGTGTCGATACACCTAGCCCAAAACTAGAGAAAAACTAAAACAAAAAAAGGTAGAAAAAGAGAATTATGAGTTGTAAGCGTGTGTGATGGTATATGATTTGTGTTACAGGAGGTGGCTATTTATAGTGGACTAATTAGACTCCTCATAGACTTAGGAAAGGGTCTAGGACGTTTCTAGGTCTAACTTGGACTCCAAGTTAGATTAAAAGTCTTTCTAGAGTAGAATCCAAGTCAAATTAGGATCCTAGAATTTTCTGGATTTCTGCAGAAACTTCGACGGAAGATTCGGACTTGAAGATGGCAGAACTGGGCTTAAAACGGAAAGTTGTAGATCTCGGAATTATCTTTCCAACGGCTATTCATGGGCTTAAAATGGACATCTGAGCAGAAAGTTATGGCCTTTTTACCGAGACTGCGCCGAATCCTAGTCCAAATAGGACTAGTTGCGGGAAATTACGGGATTTAGATATTTCCTTGGATATATGGGACACCAATTGGGATTTTAACTCCAATTATGGACTTATATGGGCTGACTATTATCCCATATAAAATATTCAAAAATCATCAACTTCTGGGCTTCTTCTGGGCTTGGCTTCAATCCTTTGCAAATAAACTCCAAATCTTCAATTCTTGCTTCTTGAATTAATTCTTCAATAGTCTTCAAATCTTCAAAATATCTTCAAGAAATCTTCAAACACGAACTTCGAATCTCCAAATCTTCACTCCAAATTGCTAGGTCCATATTTGAGTAAAAAGTCACCAAAATAGCTACAAAAAGAGTGAAAAACAACAAATTTCCATTTTTCTTGTCTTCAAGATCTAAAAACACAAATACTTATAAAATAGGATAAAAATACATATAAAAATGGTAAAAAGCATAGGAAAATAACTATAAAAATAGGGTTGTTTTTAGATCGATCAGGTGTTTTGGATTGAATGTCCAGTGGAGTGATTTGGGAAATTTTACAAGGTTAGAATGATTTGTCAAAGGATTGTTGATCGTGTTCTGCAGCTACTATCACTTTTAACTATTTTTTCGTAGTAAGGTTTACTTACCTTGCCTTGCAAAAAAAAAAGATTCAGTTTCCATCCTTCTCAAAGATCTTGACCGCAATCGCAAAGACCCTCTCATATCTCCCCATTCAAAAGGACTCTCCCTATTTTCTCATCTTCTTTAATAGGAGGTAGCTAGAGAAAGAGTCTACATAAAGAAGTGAGGAGTCTCGAACTTAGCACCGTTCCTCATTTATTTTGGAATTGAAATATCGCGTTACAAAGTCGGTGAAGGATAGTCCTTGGACCAATTCTAGATTCACTTTTCGAAACCATTTTCTCTGTTCCAAAGTGTGGAACGGCTTTTATTTTCCGTTCCAAAGCAGTTTGTCACCGGGCATACTGAATGGATTTCATTTGGTTCCGGTTACCGTTCCAAACAAATTTTGGAACGGTTTTTCTGGGATTTTGGGTTCCAAATGTCCGTTCCAAATCGACTTCTTTTTTTTGTAGTGAACGAAAAGGAGAAATAGTAAGATGATTGCCAGAAAAACGTTTAAGCATAAATTAGATTAGAATGGGTAGATACAATTTTTTCGTTAAATATATATGAAAATTATATAGTTACATATATATATATATAGGAATATTATTCAATACACTGTCAGTGGAGTTTAGTAGCAGACTACCCATGCGGGGTTAAAGGTTGACATGTGTCCTTTAGGTAATAGTTTTGAATTTTAAAAACAAAATTAAATCATAAAAGGGGGAATTATGGGGAGGTGTAATGATGGACTAAAATTACCCTAAAAGTGTAATGAGTTAACATTTGTCAATGTCTACTCTAGTATTGAGCAACATAATTCCCTATTGGTGTAATAGACATTATATGACTTTCCAATTTTATCCCTTGAAAACTTTTAAATTTTCTTGTGACTGCCATTAACCGATGAACCTCATTGTTTTCTTAAAGCCATTTTTTCGAGTGATGATCCTATAAACTCGAATCCTTGAGAATTACCACGAACTCGAGAGGTGGCATCACGAGTACCACAAATTGAGATTCTGCAATAAATGCGTAAAATCTTTGGAAAATATTACAAAATATCACATAAGGGTAAGTCGGACATTGTTTTTTTTTTCATTTTGTTACATTTAAATTAGGGTATAATAAAATTTTATTGAAACATGTTGAGTTGAATTGTAAAATGGGTTCTAAGTTCTAAAGCCTAAAAAAATTTCTGTAATAATTTTTCTTCTTGAATTTTGACACTTCCTCTCTGCCATCATTGTTCTTGAAAAACTGCTCCGTCAACCCAAAGTTTATGAATGTCCCAACTGCCTGAGCTGTCACAATAGTCGGCCACCGAGGAGTCAGCATCATTCTCGAGCTTTTGATCTAGATTGGATTCAATGATATTTCCATTTTGAACTGATCAAGGTCATCCTTAGGTTGGGTGAGCAGGATATCCTTTATTTGATTTTAGTTATTTTGTTGCAATTGGTTTATGTCGGGTAACAAATAAACAAATAAATTGGTTTAACCAAATAACTACAATTGGTTTTTGTTCTGCGAAGGGACATGTTCGAGTGTTAGGTTTCGATAGCTTAAATGAGATGAGTCGAGGAGAAGCAGAAGCAGAAGTTGAAGCAAGAGTTTGAAGCAAACGGAAGAAAAAGTTACTAGATTGGTTAAAAAAAATTAATGACGATACTAAAAAATTAAATGAAAAAAATGTTTGATTTACCCTTCTGTAATATTTTGTAGTATTTTCCAAAGATTTTTATGCATTTATTGCAGAATCTCAATTTGTGGTATCGGTGATGCTACCTCTCGAGTCCGTGGTAATTTCCACAGACTCGAATCTATAGGATCGTCACTCCATTTTTTCTCCCTTGGTTATTCCATTTTCATTCCAGATTTTTCTTTCAATTGCTTCTCAAACTTTAAAAGTGTCATTTTCTTATCAAGAACACCATTGTTCGGTATCCATTTTTATACCAATTTGAGTCCAAATCTCAATTTTTTTGTGAAACATATCTCAATTTTTTCTATTCATAATATATCTACAATAATAACGTTAAAATTATTAACATACTTTTCACATACTATTGGGTTGCAAATTAATTACTAGGAACGGACCCAATGTTTTTGGACTTTTAAGAGTCAAACCAAGAGAACACTTGGACTTGGATTGATTTTTTTGGGCCTGAAGAATGTTTAAACCTAAAATAAATAATTAAGATGGTTAATGGTGGTTAAAAATGGTTAATTAAGTGAATTAGTGGCCCGTTATTTCCACTAAAATTGGGAACACACTAAATGTTATTCACATGCTTGATTAATTTCGGATAGGGAGTTAATTAACTACTAATGTGACTACTATAAATAAGAGTTTTTCTTATGAAGAGGGGGTTGGCAAATTCATCAATGACAAGATGTCAAATTATCATCATAATTGGCTAGATTTTTAGGAGTAACCCTTAGAATTAGTGTAGTCTTGTAACTTAGGAGTAGCTCTTTAACTTAAAATTTCCCTTGATTATTTGTATTCAAGTATCCGAGATCACTGAATCTCATCTCCCTTTGTACTTTTCTAGTGTCCTTAATAAAATTTCTTGTTTTGAAGAACCTTATAATTTTGTATATTGATATCAATTCCCCACTCTTGCATATAAGAAACAAGGGTGAGAACCCTTACATTTTAGCGATCAAACAATTTGGCACACCTGGTGGGATACTAAGGAAGTTTGTGCAAGTCATGCCTCCAAAAACTAGGCATAGTAACAATGAGGAAGAAGATAATTCAACCTATAATGTGAATGTTAATGAAAATGTCAAAGTTTGATAAGAGATCGACTTCTGATGAGGGAGTAACTTCTGCTATGTTGACAAAGGCGATGATGGAATTAATCTCGCAAGTGCAGAAAACACAAATGAATACTGATAAAAATGCAGAACAGGTGAGTTTGCTTGTGCAATCACAAAATGCAATGATAAAACAAAATCATGCTACCTTAATTGATGCAATTAATAATTTGTCTAAGCATCTTATATCTATGACTATTTTGAATGCTGGTACTATACCAGAAGGTCTTAGGGTGTCTAATTCTATTAATGGAAGTTCACAAAATAATATGACTAGGGTGAGTAATATCAGACCTCCTCCTGGAATAATCATGAGAGAACGGGTGCTTGTTCGAGTCCAATAACAGGAAATGTTATGGATAATGTTAATGGAAAATCTGGAAGAATTAGTCCAGATCATAATATTTTTCCTTAAACAGATAGATTTACAGTAAATGGTCAAGGTAGTCATAACAGAAATGTTGCAGAGGCTTGGGGGCAAACTCAGCCTAGAATTGATGCTAATCTTTGTAGTAATTATGAACGAGTTCAAAATCCCATTAGAAGAGAAAAATGATTTCTAGAATTTGTTGCGAGATCAAGTCTTAGGGATCCTTCAGGAGCAGTTAGTGCCTGTAGTAAGGGGTGGACAAAGACCTGTGTATAGGAAGCCATATCTAGATTTGATTGATCAATACAATCCATTTCCAAGGGGATATAAAGTTCCTGATTTTTCAGTGTTTTCTGGTGAAGATGGACAATCTACACTTGAACATATTGGTAGATTTAGTATTAGATGTGGTGATGTGAGTGATTATGTAAAACTCAAAATGTTTGAAAATACCCTCACTGTTGCTGCATTTGGCTAGTTTATTAATTTACCAGCAAACTCTATCCTTAATTGGCATCAAATGGAAACTGCATTTCATGCTCAATTTTATAGCACAGAACCTAAAGTGACTATGGCATATTTAGCCAAAGTAAAACAGAAACCAAGTGAAAAAGTAGAAGACTTCGTTGCTCGCTATAGACAAGTCAAGTCTAGACTTCTGGTGTAATTACCAGAGAGAGAGCATGTTAGTATAGCCAGAAGTGGCTTAATCCTTGAACTTAGGAAAAAGTTTGAAGATAGGGAATTTGTAGATTTGTCTCAAATGGCATTATGTGTTTCTAAATATGTAAGACTTTTAGAAGAAGATGATGGTAAAAGAAGAGTACCAAGAGCAACTTATTATGCTCAAAATGAAATCAATGTTGGTTTAGGTTATTATTCTGATGATGATGTTGACATAAATGTTGCTGAGTTAAACTTGAGTAAACCTCATCTTTGTGCAGCATTAAGGAAAGCATCTCAGAATGAGAATGTTAAAAAATTAGTTGGAAAATTTGACAAAGTTAATAGCCAGTTCTCTTTTGACATTACAAAAATTGAGCAAATCTTTGATGTATTGTTAAAGGATAAGAAAATAAGCCTAAAAGATGATCATAAGATTCCATCAGAATCTGAAATAAAAGATAAAAGGTACTGTAAATGGCATAACAATTGGTGACATTCAACTAAGAATTGTTTGTCATTGCAACATTCTTTGCAAGATGCAATTAAAGCTGGAAAGCTAAAGTTTCCTAATGGAGATAAGGCCATGATGATTGATCAGAATCCTTTTCCTCCTAGTGTAACCATTGGTACCTTAACTCCCATGATATCTGAATTAGAGAAGTCACAGTCTCAAGAGAATGTGAGTTCAGGAGTTCTAATGGAGAAAAAAAAAATGAAAACTTTTGGAGATTTTGAGTAAATGTGTGGATGCCGTGATTGTTCCAAAAAATGAACAAGGGTTGAACTCAAAGAGGTTAGAAGTTAAACAAATGCAAGGACAGCAGCAGCAGAAGTCTTTTGTTGATATTATGAGAGAATAAGAGCTTAAAATGGGAGAAAAGAGGGTTCCAGCTCATAATGGAAGAAGATTTCCAAATGATTTTGAGCATGAATTTGTAACAGAGAGAGGACCAATTCCTAGGGAAAGGTATCTTAGGCCTTATCCAAGGTCAGTTCAAAGCATTCATGTAGGAAGCAATTACCCTGGAAGAGATTTTAGACGTGAATTTCCTCCTTGAAGGAGTTTTGGAAGAGGGAAAGCTATGTTTCCTCATTTTGTTCAACAAGGACAAGTCCAAATGGTACAGCATAGCCAAAGAAAAGTTGTGGAAGTGGGAGAGCCTGTTGAGAGAAGGGTTTTATCACAATAGTATTTACCTAGAAGAAATGTGTGGGAAAGGGTTAATTCTTTACAGAATAAAGAGAATAAATCTTTCAAACCACAACCTGATACTCCTGCAGATCGATGGTTTTCAAAACTGTATGTTGATCCTCAAGAAATGGGACTTCCTCCATATGGAGATATGCCTAGAACTCAAATAAAGAAATGGCAGAAGTTCAATCAAGTAGCCAAGCAAAATTACATGCAAATGGCTAAAGATTGGGGTTTAACAAATAAAACTTATGTGGTCCCAAAAGAAGAACCTTATGATGATGAAATGCAGATAAATGCAGTCCAAATAGAAGAAAAAATTGATGAAATTCTAGAAGATAAGAATCCCAGGTTTGACAGGAAGAAAGAAGAATCTGAGAAAAAATCATCACACCAAGGAAGTTCTGACTTACCTGATAAGGTGTTAGTCAATTATGTTTTGCCTAATGCATTCTTGGCTTATGGAAAGCATGATCCTTTAGATGAAGTAAGTGGGACAGAAGAAGTGTCAATAAAGCCAATGGCATCCTTAACTCTAGAAGATGAGGAAGACTGGATTCCAGAAGCTAATGTTGTTGAAGAAGGAACAGATGATGTGAGGGTTGAATCAGATCAACCAAATGAAATCCTAGTAGAAGGCAAACAATGGAAAGTGTCATTTATTAAGCCACCAATTGAACTTACTCAACATTTGAGACCACTTTACATTTCTACTGTGATGAATGGACTCCCTGTGAAGAAGATTTTGGTGGACAATGGAGCTGCTGTAAATGTGATTCCTCATCGGATGTTGTCAAAGTTGAAAGCTGAAAGTACAGAATTGTTGCCTTCACACATAGTTATTTCTGGATTTGATGGTGGTGCTACAAGGGCTAAATTAGGTATCTTACCAGTAAACTTGCAAGTTGGAGAGGTAAGTTTAGTTGCTACTGTCTCTGTTATCAGTTCTTCAACTACTTATAATGCGTTATTAGGTAGAGATTGGATTCATTCTAATAGTGCAATTCCATCATCATTACATTAGATAGTTTTGTTGTGGAAAGAAAGTGGAGAAATTGAGATTGTTCAAGCAGATAACAAGCTATTTGTTATGAGTGTTGGTTGTTTAGATGCTCAACTTTACTCCAACAAATTTGGTCCTTTGAGGATTGAAGAGGGCTGGAATGGTGAAACATCTAAAGCTACTTCATTGATTGATAACAGTGAATGGAGTAAATTATCTGTGGAAGCTATAATATACTCGGTGAGAACTTCATCAGTGGTCATAGAAGAGATTGTTGATGATGAATAGAGATATCCCATTTGTAATAAAAGAGACTGAAGAAAGTTCAGGTTTATTCAATTGAGAAAATTTGTTTCATGAAGATGAAGGAAATGCAAAGTCAGTTTGTATTATAGATAGTCAAGTTTCCTTATCAGAAGAAAGGGAAAAAGAGGAAGTACATGTCACAGTACAGGATCCTTTGATAGAAGTGAACTTGGGGGGCAGATTCTGGTGAATCAAAACCAACCTTTGTAAGTTCATTCTTATCAGAATCTAAACAAAAACAGTTAGTAAATTTGTTAATTAAATTTAAAGATTGTTTTGCCTGGGATTATATTGCAATGCCTGGACTAAGTAGGGACCTAGTGGAACACAGGTTACCTATTAAGGCTAATGTGAAACCTCATAAACAACCTGCTAGAAGAGTGGCACCTGACATTTATCCTAAAATAAAAGAGGAAATAGAGAGGTTGTTAAAAGCTGGATTCATTAGGCCTGCTAGGTATGTTGAATGGCTATCCAATATAGTCCCAGTAATGAAGAAAAATGGAAAACTTAGAGTGTGCATTGATTTTAGGAACTTAAACAATGCTTCACCTAAAGATGAGTATCTTATGCCAATAGCGGATATGCTGCTGCTAGAAATGGAGTAATGTCATTTTTAGATGGTTATTCTAGGTATATTCAGATACTCATAGCTGAAGAAGACATTTCTAAAACTGCATTTAGGTGTCCAGGTTCTTTAGGAACTTATGAGTGGGTTGTAATGCCATTTGGATTAAAAAATGCAGGAGCAACATATCAAAGAGCTATGAATGCTATTTTCCATGATATGATTGGAAAATATGTAGAGGTCTATATAGATGACATTGTAGTTAAGGCTACTAATTTTGATGAACATCTTAATATACTTGAAATGCTATTAAATAGAACTAGATTAAGGGGTTTGAAATTAAATCCTTTGAAATGTGCGTTTGGAGTCCAAGCTGGCCATTTTCTAGGTTTTTTAGTTCATAGGAAAGGAATAGAAATTGATAAAAATAGAACTAAGGCAATTTTGGATACAAAAGCTGCAACAAATAAGAAGGAATTGCAAAGTTTTCTTGGACAAATTAATTACTTACGCAGGTTTATCTCTAATTGTGTAGAAAAGTTATATGCTTTTACTCCATTATTGAGACTCAAATCAGAGGAGAATTTTCTCTGGAATGATGAACATCAAGTAGCTTTTGAAGAAATCAAGAAGTACTTGATAAATCCACCTGTGTTGATGCCTCCAAGAAAAGGAGTAACATTTAAATTATATGTTGCTTGTACAGAAAAATCACTTGGTGCATTGTTGGCACAAGATTCAAGTGAAGAAAAAGAACAAGTTGTATATTATTTAAGTAGAAATATGATAGATGCTGAGCTGAGATACTTTGCCATTGAAAAATTGTGTTTAACAGTATATTTTGCATGCATGAAATTAAGGCATTACTTGCTCAATGAACGAGTAGACTTAATCTGCAAATATGATGTTATTAAATACATGCTGAACAAACCTGTGATGGGAAACAGAATTGGAAAATGGGTTTTGGCTTTATCAGAATTCTCTTTAAATTTTGTTCCTCAAAAAGCTGTGAAAGGTCAAGTATTAGTTGATTTCTTGGTTGATCATCCTTGTCAAATGACATTGCCTGAATTGGATGAAGTCATGTTGGTTGAGCCTGTTCCATAGATTTTAGAATTTGATGGTTCAAAGACTGAATTGGGGGCAGGAGCTGGAGTAGTTCTAACCACTCCATCAGGAAAGTGTTTAAATTTTCCTTCTCTTTGTTATTCAAATGCTCAAATAATCAGGCTGAATATGAGGCTTTAATTGCTGGATTAGAGTTGTTGATAGAGCTTAAAGCTTATTCAATATTAGTTAAAGGAGATTCACAGCTAGTTATTGGACAGTTTTCTGGTATATATCAGTGTATTAGCCCAGTAATGCGCTCTTACTATAAAATAGCTCAAAATTTGTTAAATCAATTCAATGAGACTGAGTTTGAGTTTATTTATAGGGAAGAAAATTCTCCTACAAATGATTTAGCACAAGTTGGATCAAGATATAAGAAACCAGATTTGGTAGAATTGAGACCTCAACCATTAGATTCTGTTTTGACTAGAACTTGTGAAGAAAATCAAGTTTGTGAAATAAAAATAGCAACAAGTTTAGAAGATTGGAGAATACCTATTAAGCAATATTTGGAAAAACCTGACAGTAAAGCTGATCAGATAATCAAAGTTAGAGCTACGCAATATTGCTTTGTAAATGGTGAGTTGTTCAAAAGGGGAACAGATGGAATTCTTTTAAAATGTATAGATGATAAAAAATCAATGAGAGTTATGGGAGAGGTTCATGAAGGAATGTGTGGATCACATCAGGTGGGAAAGAAAATGATGTGGTTGGTGAAGAGGTATGGTTATTATTGGCAAAATATGGGAAAGATTGCCATAGGTATGCAAAAGTGTGTCAAGCTTGTCAAAAGCATGGACCAATTCAGAGAGTTCCTGTTTCAGAAATGAAATATATTCTGAAGTATTGGCCTTTCAGAGGCTGGGCAATATATATTATTTGTGCAATCACACCAAAGCCTATTAATTCGGATAAGTTTATCCTAGTAGCCATTGATTATTTCACAAAATGGATTGAAGCAGCATCTTACAAATCAATAGATACAGATGATGTGATAGAGCTCATAAAAAACAAAATTCTGTTTAAATTTGGTATACTAGAAACAATTACCACAGATCAGGTAACAGTTTTTAGAGATATCTAAAAGAGTATTTGTATATATTTGGTATTAAGCTGGTACATTCAACACCATATTTTGCTCAAGCCAATGGTCAAGTTGAACCATCAAATAAGATTATAAAACAAATCTTGGAAAAAATGATTACAAATGAACCAAACAAATGGCCAGAATTATTGCCAGAAACCTATGGGCTTTTAGAACATCTAAAAGGACTGCAACAGGCACAACACCTTATGCATTGGTTTTATGGGCATGATGCTATGTTGCCAGTTGAAATAAATGTAAGATCTTTGAGAATTCAGATTCAAAATGAGCTTCTACCAGAAGAATATGTAGAATTAATGCACTTGGAAAAGATGGATTTGGATGAGACAAGGATCCAATCTTTTGAAAGTATGCAGAGACAGAAATTACAAGTTGCAAAAGCATATAATAAAAGGTTCCTAAATCATTCAAAAATGGTGATTTAGTTTGGAAAACTGTGTTGCCATTAGGGGTTAATGATCCTAAATATGGTAAATGGTCTCCTAGTTGGGAAGGTCCTTTTCAAGTCAATAAGGTACTTGGGGAAAATGCTTATCATTTACAAGACTTGGATGGAATTGATCATCCTAGGAATATAAATGGTAAATATCTTAAGTTGTATGTCCTAAGTGTGTGGGATAACTTTGGAGAAGAATAGATGTGAATAACAGTTGACATACAAAAAATTTGCAGTCAAATGATTCATATATATAAAAGGAAACGTACAAGAGAGTTGTAGTTTTAAAAGTTCCATTTAAACCCTAACAGAATATAAAATCTGTTACATAAACAAGAAGAATTTTTACACAAAATAAAGGGAGATGCTTCAGCATAGAGAAAGTCTATCAAGTCAAGCGAGGCACCATGGCAGCCATGTCCCTTTCATCTAATTCTTCTTCTCCAATCATCATTTCCTGTTTTTCAGTTAAAGACTAGAATTAGCAGGAATGTTTATTGAGTTGAGAGTTAAAAGCTAATACCTCAGTTTCAGAATCAGGATGCTCTGGAGTAGGAGGACTCTGTGGTTCAGGTTCTTCAGGAAGATTAAACAGTGGGTGTTGTGGAGGACTTCCAACTTTCAAGATGAAGTTTGTCACAGGAACAACATTCTTGTTCAGGTCAGTATCTTCCATTAGAGCAAGTGACTTAGTATTCTGAATATACACAGGTGAATCACATGGTTAGTTCAGTATAATATTTTCAAAATTATTGAATAAAAAGAGTAATGATCACTTACAGTTGTAATTAAACAATTGGAAAGTACTTGCTCAATAGATTGTCTCTTGAAGAAGGAAAAACCGGATTGGTTCCACCAGAAAGAAAAGTTTGGATGAACTCCAACAGAAGGCTTGAAAGGGAAAAAAGTCCTTTTAATACAAGTTGTCATTGATGCATTGATAGAACGGATTGCATCCATTTCCCATGGTTCTCTGATATTCTCAATTGGAAAGAATCCAGAATTGACAGTAAAGAAGCTTGGTACAGGAATTCCTTGTTGCATTCCAAATTGCCTTAAAGCAAACTAAGGGGAATAAGTAACAGAGAATAGGAAAGGAGGTAACAATCCATGTTTATGGCGACCCATTAAGTTTCTAGGACTTAAGAAAGAGGTCCAAGCATCGAGGAAGGAGAAGAAATCTGGATGGTTATCATCAAATTGTTTATTAGCAGAAATGAAAAGAGGTTTGTACCTATCATTGAGATGCTCATAGGGAATGAAAAAATTAGAAGTGGTGGGCTTGAAATTATGTAAGTACTTGATGACACCAGTGAAGGAAAGAAAAGTAGGATTAGCAAACAAATGACTTCTCAAAGTGTGGCTATTAAAAACAAGAGAAGGGAGCCTATAATTCTGGTTCGATTAATGAAAATACAAAGTGAACCATACTTGAAATAGCCACATTGGACCTTCACATTTAGATGTACCCCTTCCCATCCTATCAACTAGGGTGTTCATACCCTTATAGGCCTATGCTAGGATCAATGGAGGGAGATCCACTGTTTTTCCTTGAGCTAATAGTTCAGCCAAAGGAACAAAGTCGGAACATGATTGAATTGGAATGCAGAAAATGAATTTCCATAACCAATACAATAGAAATGCAACATGTTCAAATTCTCCTATTTCAGTTTCGGACACACAGAATTGGCATTTGAAAGAATGAAAAGAATGATAAAATGACTTTAAAGGAAAGCTTGAAGTAGAAGGATTGAAAAAATCCTGATGACCAGACTCAAATGAAGAGTTCTTGAAGCCACTTAATACTACAATATCTCTAATGGTTAGAGTCATTCAACCAAAAGGAAAAATAAAAAGATTGTATTGAGGTGACCAAAAAAGAGGGCAAAGTAGCAAGGATGTGATGATCAGGCTTAGGAATTGAATTACATAATTCAAGCATAGAAAGAATTCCTAATTTGCACCAAGAAGCTGAAAAATGGGGATAAATTTTGAGGTACCATTGTTTGAAGTCACTATCAAAGAGTGGCTATTCTTGGATTGGGAAGTCATGAGGGTCTCCACAAAATGTTTCAAGAATTGCCACGCCAGGAGTATGCATCAGGATATCTTGATTTTGCGGCAATGGCAACCATGTTTCCATAGAATTTGCGTTTGGAGAAGTTGGTCCTGATGTAATAATTCCATCAAGACGTGACATGCAAGGCAAGAAACCTTTCATTGATCGAATTCTGAGGCTAGGATAAGGGTAGAATTCGGAGTTTCTTGTGATTGGATTAAGAAGAGGAGTAGCCATGATTATGGATTAAGAGGTTGTTTTCTTGATTTCTCTTTGATTAAAGGAAATAGAAATTGAAGTGATTACTCCTTCAATAACAGAAAAGAGGTTGATCTAATAGAAAACCACGTTCAAAGAAGTTTTCAATTAGTGGGAAGTTAATGGAAATTAAAGACATTAACTGACAATTAAGAGAAGTTGAAGGGTTTGGAGCCATTGTTAGTTTGGGAAAGTAAAACTTTCAAACGAGCAAGATAATTTTTAGTGGTAATAAATCAAATAATGATGTTATAAATCAATATTTGATTTGGGGGCAATTGTTGGGTTGCAAATTAATTACTAGGACCGGACCCAATGCTTTTGGACTTTCGAGAGTCAAACCAAGAGAATACTTGGGCTTGGATTGATTGTTTTTGGGCCTAAAGAATGTTTAAGCCTAAAAGAATTAATTAAGATGGTTAATGGTGGTTAAAAATGGTTAATTAAGTGAATTAGTGGCCGGTTATTTCCACTAAAAATGGGAACACACTAAATGTTATTCACATGCTTGATTAATTTCGGATAGGGAGTTAATTGACTACTAATGTGAATACTATAAATAAGAGTTTTTCTTATGATGAGGGGGTTGGCAAATTCATCAATGACAAGAAGTCAAATTATCATCATAGTTGGCTAGATTTTTAGGAGTAACCCTTAGAATTAGTGTAGTCTTGTAACTTAGGAGTAGCTCTTTAGAATTTTCCTTGATCACTTGTATTCAAGTATCCGATATCACTGAATCTCATTTCCCTTTGTACTTTTCTAGTGTCCTTAATAAAATTTCTTGTTTTGAAGAACCTTATAATTCTGTATATTAATATCAATTCACACTCTTGCATATAAGAAATAAGGGTGAGAACCCTTACATTTTAACGATCAAACACATACCCATTAATATCTTTCGCAAAATATTGTTTAGAATTAAACCCCAACTCCAACATTCACATATAGGATCATCACTCTCACATATATCTATTAATTAATAACTTCTCAATTGATTAGAAACAAAATTTGCAAAAGGAAAAACAAGTTGGAATTGAATACTACCAAACCTACACGAATGCTCAAGGAGACGACCGCTGCGGCATAAATTTTTAATTTTGATTTTTTTTAGAACTTTAGGGGTAAAATGGGTAAGATAAATTATATTCATTACATGGGGAATTATGTTAAACAATACATTAGACATTGACAAATGTTAACTCATTACACCTTTGGGGTAATTTTAACTCATCATTACACCCTCTGATAATTTCCCCATCAGAGGGTATGTGTCAACTCCTCACCCGCCGCTTGTGAGTCAAAAATTTTACACTGTCATTAATGTATCAAATAATTACTCATCAGATATAACCAATAGGAAATATATTAACATCTAACCCTTTCTATAAGTATTTAAAAAAAAACAAATTGGGGTTGAACCTTGTGTTTAGGTGGAATTTTCATTTTTTATTTTCTTTTGTTAATATTATTTGTTAAAACTTGAAAAAAAAAAAGAAAAAAAAAAAACAAGGTATAGCAAGAGACATGTGGCATGATTTAGTGAATGGAGTGGGGCACAAAAATGGAGCAAGGAATTTTCATCCAAAAAAGTTAATTAGTTTATTTTTTGGTAACGTTTAGTGATTGGATAGATTTTCTTTTAAAAAATTAAATTAAGTATATTTACCCCTAATATTATAATATATATATATATATATATACGTGATTTCCTAAGAATCAAGCTACTCAGAAACAAACTCAGTTTTTTTTAAAAAAAAAAAACTCAGTTGATCACATACTAATATATTCCTATACCCTTAAGGCCAGGAAGCAATCCTTGTGGCCTAGTCTACTATATGTGTTTCCAAAAAGAGTCATGAAAACTGTATACATTAGTAAAAGAAAAAAAAAAGATGAAATTAAATTCATAAATGGCTTAAATATTTTTGTTTTTTTATAGTAAATAGAATAAAATTAAAGGAGTAATATAGTACTAGTTAATATAGTGGGAGAGGGGAAAAAGGAAAGAATGTACTATCTAGCTAGCTAGCTAGCATATATATTTAAGTGATTGAAGAATATATACTATATATATTAGGTCTAGATTATACATAGTATTGATATAATCATATAGGAAAATGATCTTTGTATACTCCAAATTCCACCTCTAAGTTAACTCTCCCATGCACAATTCTATGAAATATCAATTTACCCCAAATGAATTGTGAGAGAAGCTAGATGAGATGTGAAATATATATATATATATATAGGATATCAACGTACGTACATGATAACATGGTCCAGCTTTTTGATTAAATGTCCCAATCTTGCTATTTTATATATAGCATGTAATTTCGTTATTATTTGGAAGGTTGATCTACATACATGGAGAATGGAAGATGAACCAAAAGAGACACAGTTAGGATGATGATTGCCCAAAAAACCCTTAATTAATTAGCATAAATTAGATTAGACTGAAGAATGGGTAGATACAAATTTTTTCAAAGCATTAAAGAGACTCGACCACGTGGAGGAAACATGAAAGAGAAAGAAAGAACCCTAGCATTCAATGAAACCCAACTACCAACGGCTAACGAGTAACGATAGTGTTACACGATTACACGTATAATTTGTTTCATAATTCATAGTAATAACTTCTTTGATTTCTTTCCCTATAAAATCCCTCAAGCCTTAACCACACCAAAGATCAGCTTTCCCTTGTTATTCAAAAGTACTACTATAAACGTATTTTTGCTCTCTCAATATTAATCTATCGTTATGGCTAGCGCTATTAAGATTGCATGTGTTGTGGTTGTGTGCATGGCGTTGGTGAGTGCACCAGTGGCTCAGGGAGCCATTTCATGTGGTCAAGTCGCCAAAGCCCTGGGATCATGCATTCCTTACTTGACTGGTAAGGGTCCTTTGGCTCCTGGGTGCTGCAGTGGGGTGAAATCTCTCAACGGCGCCGCCAAAACCACCCCGGACCGCCAAGCCGCTTGCAACTGCCTTAAAAGTAACGCCGGTTCCATCTCTGGCATCAACTATGGCCTCGCTGCTGGACTCCCAGGCAAATGTGGCGTCAGCATTCCTTACCAGATCAGCCCCTCCACTGACTGCAGCAAGTAAGTTTCATTTCATTTCATTTCATAATTAAGAACAATACTAAGGTTGATTACATATACAATAGCTTTAAAATTGCATTACTCTAATTATGTTAATTTGTTTAATAATTGCAGGGTTAAGTGAAAATGCGGAGATTGGAACGGTTCTCAAATCTGAAGGATATAAAAGAGAGTTTTAGTCTTTTAGATGATGAATAATAAAATGGATGTAAAAATCCATGTGGATAGCACCCTTTCGTAGGAGAGTTATCCTATAAGTTTTAGAGTTGTACGTTGGTCGTGTACAAGGTCGCTTTAAGCGACTATAAAATTTCATATATAAAAAAAGTTATTACAATTATAATATTATTATTATATGAACTCTATGATCTCTCTTTTTATTTATTTCTTTTTAAGTCATTAATATTAATAAAGCAATATCCATTCAGGTCTTTAGTGAATCAAACCACTCAAATTGGAGTAAAATATAACACGATAGCTTAGAGATTGACCCGAATGAATTAGTATTTGCTTTCATCTGCTTATGCTTTGTGTTTTGCAGTTGAGGAGGTAATTGTGTATCTGCATGCATGGAGACTTATTTCAAATAGTGCTTTGCTGGTAACTTGCCAATACATAACATTACATAGATCTATATATATATATATATATTAGATGTATATATTATATATGTGGAAATTATTAACAATTAATTACGGCCGAACATTGAACATTTACGCAAGTATCTTTGATATTTAAATTTCGCTTCATTAACATTATAAATCTCACTGAGTGTATCTTATTCTTATTACACCTAAGTGATGGAAAAGGCTTCATACTTTAGAATATTCTTCAAGGGGCCAGGCCAACTGCAACAATCCTATAGTAAAGCACAAAGTATTGCACGCGGGCCAGTATCTAGTATGATCGATCGATGATCGATATAAAGGATAACACCTAACTTTACCACTCCATATTTTGCCAAATAAATTATGTTGTGTGTCTGTGTCTATATAATTGGTAGAAGTACTTAATTAATTTCCATTTGAGCTAAACCATTTTTTCTTTCAAATAATTTTTATATATATTTGTAAATGGTTAATTAATTAACTTGTACCTATATCAAATTAAAGATTTCTAACACTTGAATGGCCCCTTTTTTTTGTCATGTCATGTGAGATTATTGAGAAGGATCAATGAAACGATTGGCGAAGTAAGGCTTAATTTTTTTTTCTTTTTAAATATATAACAGTAAAATACTAAAAAGAGTAATAATACAGAGGGAGAGGAAAAAAAACAGTGTATAACTAGCTAGCATTCGGTACCAAAAAAAAAAAACTAGCTAGCATAAAGTCATTGGTATATACCTTGAATATCTCTACCTCTAATAACCACATCAATTCTATGAAATGACCATTTACCCTGGATATTACATATATAGTGAGAGAAAATGGGTGGTATATATCTTATCTTACTATCTATACTATATATAAAAGTACGAGTTTTGAGAAACTTTTGAATTGTCTATTGTACTCTTATTTTTCAAATATATTGTCTTAAATGCCCTTACTTAACTATTATATTTTTATTCTACTAAAAACTCTATTTTTATTCAATTAAATTAAATTTAATATCTTTATAATTACTTTATTTTTACCAAAAAATTTGGATATACTAAAATTTTTTCTAATATACAATTTTATTCTACTAAAAACTCTATTTTCATTTAATTAAATCTAATATTTTTATAATTACTTTATTTTTACCAAAAAATTTGGATATATTAAATTTTTTCTAATATACAATTTTATTCTACTAAAAACTCTATTTTCATTTAATTAAATTCAATATTTTATATAATTTTTTTTTTATTTTTTACCATATTAATTAAAAAGTAATTATGATTGACATTTTCTATCTGATAGTTCAATGTATTATGATTAAATTTGTTATTTTCCTAACGTGTAATTATTTTATTTGACTTATAATTATTTTTTTCTTGATAAATACAACTTTGTTGTGGGTTTAAATTTGTTGTTTTATATATTGTTAATATTTTTATTTGTGTGGAATAATTTTTTTTGTTACTTTGATGGTAAAATCCAATGTATATATAAATGGGCTGGTCGGGTTGGATTTGGGTTCAGTTTCGGGTTAAGGAAATTTTGGGTTATACGGGTTCGGTTAATTTTTGGTTTTAGGTTGGGTTGAGTTTGGATCGCTCAAATGTCGGGTCATTTGGATTTAGGTCATTTTTGGTTTGGGTGTTTTTCGGTTTTGGGTCATATGGTTCCAATAATTTTAGGTTTGAGCCTCTGGTTTAGCCTCTAATTTCCAGGTTTAGGTCTTTTCGGATTCTGGTCATTTAAATATAATTAATCTCGATTTAGGTAATTTCGGGTTGATCGAGTTCGGGTCATTAATGATTTGGGGTCAAATAATTTCGATTTCGAATTGAGCGGATTTTTTGGTCGAATCGAGTTGGATCTGGTTCGGTTTCAGGCAGTCGAGTCGAATACCCACACTCGGATGAAATTTTATCATCTTTAATAATATAATTTTTTAGGACAAAATTAGTAGTATGCTTAAGATTTTAATCTTTATATAATTTAAAGTATCACGTGCAACGCACGTGGAAGCGAAGACTAGTACTATATAAAAACACGAACTCAAAAATTTTAATTGGGAAATTTCTAAAATACCCTTAATATTATAGTATAAAATTTTTTTAATTTATATTCCTTTTAGTCATTATACTTCATAGTATTATAACATAATAATAATTTTTTAAGTATAATATTTATTTTTAATTAATATTTTTTAATTATTTCCTGGATATTTTTTAATTAACACGTGGCTTTTTTTTAGTTTCCCTTCCCTCTTTTTGCTATTGAACTTCTGCTCTTTTCCCTTATGCAGATGAATTGCCTAACAACTACCAGTATATCAATCGGCCTGAATATACTTTGTTTAAAAATTAAAATCTCATCCCCTCAACACAACTTTTCTTTAATCAAAGAAATTTTTCCTTTCTACAGCTTTGTTTACTTGAAACAAAATTTTAAATCTTACAAAATCATTACACGAAACCTATTAAATCATAAAACTTATCATTAATTATTCATGAAAACTTCGGCCAAAAAAATTTTTCATGAAAACTCATCAAATAATTATGCGTTATTACTAATTATATATAATTAATTTAGTTTCCCTCTTCTTTCTTTTGGTCACAAATGAAAAACTGAAAATCATTTACTTATCAAAAACAAAAAAAAGAAAAATTGAGAATCCCCAATGGTATGGTATGGGTACCCCTACGCCACAAAAGAGGAACTAAAGTCTAAAGCTCAGAAAATTGATTTCGCCAGCAGAGGAAAGCTAACATTCAGATTTGCCCCAATTGTCATTTTTGAATTCTAATATGAATACCATTTATTTTCTAGCATGGGTGTTCATTCTTGAATCGAATTCCTAACTTGACTCAAACCTCTTTCCCAATGCAATTTTCCGTTTTCCCAGCAATTCTCCTCGCAAGAATCGTTGTCTTTCTTTTTAGTTGATTATTATTACCAAGGTTAATACGGTAACTATAGCCTTTTTAATAATTTTAAAAGGTGTTGACGTGTTGTTTAGTAAGGGATAAATATTTGTGGTGCACCGTCCTTTTTTGAAATTTTCCCTGTAGAAAAGGGAATCATAAAAAAAAAAATTGAAATTGGGCTGTCACACAATCAACTAAAAAACGTTGATCTTATTGTAGATTTCCTTGATATACTACTATATACAAGAAGATTTAAATCGGCTATCCTATTTGGCTTTTCCCAATTTCAATTAAAACGAAAGTTGAAGAAAATCCCAATTTATTGGAATTTGATCGTGTGATGATTCAATTTAACAATGTGAAAAATATCAGTTTCTTTTTTATCCGCTTTTCTCAATTGTCTAATAAGTCCTATTTTAGCTTTAAATCATCAACTAAAATCCATTGTTTAGGTTTTCTACCATTTGTTAAACACCAAAATCCTGGTTTATCATGTAGTAAGGAATAAATATAAGCTAGAGATGAAGGAGCCCTCACAAAAAGACCCAAAACGAATTCAGTAATATTGAATTAAGATGTATTCTGAAGAAATATATTATAGAACTTTAAAAAAAAAAAGGCCAGAAAAAAAAAGATTGAGAAATAGGAACGTTAAGAGATGGTTGTGGGGAGAGGGTTTGGGAGAGATAAATATTACATACTTCACTTCATACAGTTATTTATAACTTTTATTGTTATTTTACTTCTTATAATTTTTCTTAATTAAAAGTTAATATTATTTGTTTGAAAGTTACTTCAAATTGCTTAATAAGGTGTCAAATTTTGGTGGCCTAATGGTGTATAAACATTGTACAGTGCATCAAATATAACCCTTTAATTTATTTTAGATTTAAATCAATTAATATTTCTAATATCTCAATTCATGTGAAGCCAACCTTCATAAATTCATTGTTTGAAATTCAAGGAAATTTCTTACTAACCGACAAAATAAATAAATAAATAAATTGAACAATACAATCAAAATATTGGGGCCAACTTTGCAAGGCTGCAAGTTCGGCTGAGGTTGAATTTATTTGGCATAAAAGCATATCCCAAATAGAATTGTCCATTAAAACTTTGAAGATGATCAAAGGTGAAGTCGTTAGTAAGAATATATAAAGTGGAAGGAAACAATGTAGAAAAGTTCGTCAGATCATCTAATTCACATCTTTTCCTCAATCAACAATAATGAAGATATAATGACCCAATTGTAATAGCATAGTATCACTTTGAAACCACACTACAAATTTTATTTAGCATGAACAATGACATAGAAATATATTGAAAAATTAGTACAAATTAGGTTTCTTTTTTTTTTCAGATAACAGATTATGTTTCTCTTCCTTATCATTTCTGTTCTTTTTAATGTTCTCTTAAGTATTCAATCTAACAAAACATCCATAGCATCTCTACAACTCTTAAATATCCGAAAATATTTGTCAATTTGGTTCACTCTTAATTTAAATAC
>AWWV01008167.1:0-46915 GCA_001974805.1 Corchorus capsularis
CTAGTCTCTCTCTCTCTCTCTCTCTCTCTCTCTCTCTCTCTCTCTCTCTTTCTTCACAAATCTCTCATCCTCCATAACTTGTTTCCCTCAATACCACTACTTTCTGTTCCAACACAGTTGTTGCCGTGTGTTATTTATACTATATTGCTTTCCATATTGCACCTAAGCTACATATAAAAGATGTCTAGCAGAAGGTCAAGATCAAGGCAATCAGGAGGTTCAAGAATAACTGATGATCAGATCAATGATCTTGTTACCAAATTGCAGCAACTTCTTCCTGAGATTCATAACCGCCACTCTGATAAGGTATATATTTTTCAGCTCGATCCAGCCCCTTCTATATATAGTTAATTCTCTTCATATATATGATCATTTTAAAGATGGAGTTTTAAGAACTTCTAAGCAGACCAAACCCTTGCTTTCCCATATATAGTTTACTAATTGGAAAAAGGATGTGAGATTAAAAAAATTGGTTTTGGAAGTAATTGAAGAATTTGACCTATTTAGACGATTTCCCACATGCATATTATTTTGTCTAATCGAGAAAAAATGAAGAATAAATTACTATCAAATTTGGAGTTTCTCATTGTTTTCTTTTTATGCTATAATAATAATAACTTTGCTAGTTAAGAAATTAAAAAAAAAAAAAAAACTTGTAAACTACAGTAGATCAGTACTATATATATATGTATATATATATATATTATATAGTATTAATGTTTGTGAGTATGCTTAAGTTTGTTTTGGTAATTAAATATAAAAAAATTAAGGAATTAATTTGATAAATGAATGAGTGCAGGTGTCAGCAGCGAGAGTGTTACAAGAGACTTGCAATTACATAAGAAGCTTGCACAGAGAGGTTGATGATCTTAGCGAGAGACTGTCTGAGCTACTTGCAACTTCTGACAATGCTCAAGCTGCCATTATCCGTAGCTTACTTATGCAATAATTAATTAAATTGGCTTTTCCTTTTTTCCTTTTTTCTTTTGTAATGCTTCTTAATTTGAACTTTTGGCATCTCAGATCTCTTTCTCTTTAAATTTAGGGCTAATTAAGCAGTAGCTAGTTGAAGTTGAATGATCAGTAGCAGAAAAAAAAATCTGTGCAAATTAGCTGTGTTGAATTAAGGGAATATTTTGATTCAATATGATTTAATATAGTTAATTATAAAAATAAGATATATAGTATAGTGTCGCACTCAACAAAACTCTCTCTCTCTCAACGTGCAACCTGATCAACTCACCAATTTCAAGATAATAAACTATAGCTACTACCAGTTTTTATTATTTGTGTGTATATGCCAATTAATTACTTGATTATAATTTATATTTATAGTATAAGTCCAAACGCTAAAGGATTGCTTAATCAAATTAAATTATAGGTATTCCGCATTCACTCCGGTGGGTTGTCTTTGGATTTCACTTCAAAAGTTTGTAGATTTGAAATGGTAATTTAATTGGAACTCAAATTGAAAACCATCTCAATATCTCAGTATGGGAGTGAAATCCCCAATCTATTATAAACTCAAATGACAATATTGAGATGATATATATATCCATATTAATTTCCTTCCAAAAGAGTTTATTTGTATCCTTTCTTAAAAATTTAGATGTGCGATTGAAAAAATTAGAAGATCAAGGGCTAATTTGTTCTTTTTTTACAAGTTTAAATATCAAAATGTCTATTATACCAAAAAATTAGTGAAGCATATAAAGAATCAGATATTTGGAGAATTTCAAAAACATCAATACCGCATATTTGATTGGAAAACTCGGTTGAAACAGCTGCCGGTTAGGGGGTGAACAATGTGCATGGGATGATTCTACATCACTAAATGCATATATTAGTATGGATGGGCTCAACTCAACTTTTTACATATAATACATAGAAGATGGGCAAATTTGATTTCTCATCCTCTATAATATCTCCTTGGACGATGAGGAATATCAGAGCCATCAATTCAAACACACACACACCAAAGCAGCTAGCATAACCACTGTTGGCAAAGTGACCGACCGAAATGAGTCCCAAAATCTGCTGCTTTTGAAAGTTTGGGTTCTTTGTTTTGTTGAGTATGGGTGCAATTTTTCCTTCTTTCTTGTTTCTTGGAGGGGTATGGGTAGTCCTTGCCTCATGCACTCGAAATAAGCATAAAAGCTGCATGGGGATAAGCAGCTTTGACTTTGTGTTTGTCCTCCACTATGATTTACTTATGATACAATTCCGAACACTATATCTATGGCCGTTTTCTCTTTAAATTTAAATTATAGGATGGTTTACCCCTTAAAGTATTATTATAGACATTTTGCTCCCTGATCTTTTATTTTGAAGCTATGTTGTCCCTTTTGTCAATGAAATGATTAACGATGCTGACGTGAACATACCACATCAACACCGAATAACACTTAGCCTTGTCACGTTTGATAAAGTAATACGTGGCCTTTTAAATTTTGGTCATTTTTTCCCTTAATTACACTTTCAAAATTATATCATTGTGCCCCTTTAATTTTAAAACTTTATAATTTTGCTCCTACTCTATCACATGGTCAGTCCACATGGCCAGTCCACATGTCATTCGGTACTGAGGTGGCATGTACAAGTCAGCATCGTTAGTCACTTTATTGATGGAAGGGCAACGAAACCTAAAAATAAAAGTTCAGAGGGTAAATGTCTTGAATAATATTTTAAAAGGGAAAATGTCTATCCGTTACAAGTTTAGGGAGTAAAATTGTTATTTAGCCTCTATACAATAAGGATAACGAATTTTTTTATAGGGTAATTACTCAAAAATACGGATCTAACCTTTGGAATATAATCAAGGTATACAAACTTTTAATTAGAGAAAATCAAGGCCAAACGTTATTAAATTGGCTCAAATAAGGGCCTAGCATTGCGTGTTAGATATGCTTTTACAAGTGTGCGTGAGCCGATAAAATTTCAACACATAGCTTTGAATTTTAACCAAAAAAAAAATCACATAGCTTTGAAATTGAGTATTTTTATTTTTTCTTTTTGTCTTAAGTATTTTTTTTTAAATTTTATCTTTTCCTTTTTTCTTCCTACACTAAATAATTTATTTTGTTTATTTCTCTTTGCCTTCTTTATTCTTTTTTATCAAGTTTCTTCTGTTCAAGGATTTTGAAATCAGACCAGCCATGGAATCGGTGAAGGATCCGGTCATCGGTTTGATCAGTCCAACCGATTCGGTCGTCGGTCCGATCTGATAAGGGAAATTGAAGTCAAAAAAAGAATTTCATAGGTAATAATAAGTATTAATTGTTGCATAACAATAACATAAAAAGCTTTCTGTTAGAGTGGTTAAGTAGTTTATAATATTTTTTTACTATGTTATGAGTTCAAATCCCACTACCAACAAATCCTTTTTTCAAAATTTAAAATTTTAAATCTAGTCAACATGGCTAGAACTTATCAAAACCGATCCGGTTTCCCGGTTCAACCGATCAACGTCGGGTATTAACTTTGTTCACTGACCAAAAATTTAACAGAGGCCCTGCACTATATGCACACGCGGAATCAAAACAATACTAATACCACGGACAAAACACCAACAATAATATCCAAACCAATGATCCAAAGCAGTTAAAATAAATTAACCCATCCACCAAATAGATATATCTCAACCAAGCAAACAGAAATCTGAACTAGCAACAATCAAGAAAAATAAAGAACACGAGGTTTACGTGGAAAACCCATTAGTGTGAAGGGAAAAAACCACGGGGCAAAATCGGATAATAAATCCACTATGAGAAATAAGTGATTACAATAATTTAAGTTTAAGCTAATTGCCCAAAGCCTAAACACCAACAAATTGGAACTAAATACAAGGATTTACCTCTTTAGATGCACAAATTTGGTACCCACTTATCTATCTCTCCCTCATCTCTCTATGGAGTAAGCAAGAAAAATATAATTTTTCTTCAACCCACTAGCAAGCTTCTTGCAAGTTTTCTTCTCGGCTTGTATTTACCAATGGATGCCGCCGCTTGTCCGCTTGGCTTTCTGCTAATTCCGAATCCCAATCGATTTCAGGAATTGAAAAAATCCAATTCGGCCAAAAAGAATTTCATGCCTTAAATTGAAGCCAAAGTCGGTTAAAGAAAACAAAGCCCTTTTCTTGATTAATCATGACCATTGGATTAAAGTGCCATCATAAGATCTTGGCCATCCAATGTCATTAAAGCTATATGGGCCACATGAGCCCAAATGCAAAACCAAATGGGGTTGGACCCCAACGGGCTCACAAGCCGAACAATCTCCCCCTCCAACCCCATACGGAGGAGACGTGTGACACAACCTATAGAGACCTGGCCCAACCTGCGAGTTATTGTCCACTTTGGCGCAAGGACCTCACGGATTTGTCCTTCCCAAAAGGCGCTTCACAAGTTTGGATTGGATCTCTATATATAAACTACAATAGATCCTCACATCCTCATGATGTGGGATCTTGGGGTGTCACACAACCTGCTTCACTTGAAGTTTGCCTTGGAAAAGGTATCCATCCCCGCCAAGTTGCTGCACAACTCAAGTTTCTCCCTAGGAACCACTTTCGTTAACATATCAACAATATTCTTATCAGTGTGAATCTTCTTAAATTGTAATTCTTTATCTTCCGTTGTCATACGCAACCAACGGTACCTAAAATCAATGTGCTTTATCCTAGCATGGTACATGGTATTCTTACTCAAATCCAAAGCACTCTGGCTATCACAAAATGCCACATACTCTTTCTGAGTTAAACACAATTCATGAAGGAAACGTTTCATACAAAGCATTTCCTTACCTGCTTCGGTCACTGCAATATATTCAGCCTCCGTTGTCGACAAGGCAACACTGATACAAATCTAGTTGTAATTGGTCCAAATCCACCTTAGAGACCCGCCTAAGATCAACTTGAATCACCAAACTTCTAGATGAGTATGTCGACAATCTTCACTTGATAAATCTTCCTTCGTTCGTCGGCCTTAGACCTCTAAGTCGACCTGCACTTGAACACCTAAGATCACAAGCTTCACAAACAACCAAGCAATCACAACTTAATTGTTTGCTAGGACTCTACAAGATTGAAGAACCCTAAGTTTGCTCAAACTAGAACAATGAAGCCAAAGAAATCGATGTGGGAATAAACCTCTCAACTTTATTGATTAACTTGACTTATGTTTACAAGAGATATTGGTGGTCTTATATAGTGATAGGGTCAACCAAAATCCTAAAATAAATCCTAATTTTCGTCCAAATATAAGGGCTAGGGAAAAACTAGTCCTTGCCCAACTAGGAAAAGGAAATAAAGACATAATTAAACAAGGATTAGACTTAGTCAACAAAGCCCCAATCCAAATAAGGTCCAAACTTAAAAATAAGCTAATCTAAGATAGAATTAAGCCCAAACAAAGATAACTAATGATAATGGGCTCATGCCATGATGTCAATCCGGCCATCTAGAATCAATAGCAAGCAAAGTGATGAACAAGTAATTGATTGGTAATTTCTTGCCCAAATCATCACGAAAGCTCTTCAATTGAACTTCAATGGTCTTCAAGTCTTCAAGATGAGTTCGAACAAGGCCCATGGGTGCATCCTTGAATCTCTTAGCTCTTGCTCTTGTCATCGGACTATTAGGCATCTTCAATGGATCAAATATCATCTTTTTGGTGCTTGGAACATGCTCAACGATATCTCCATGATCTTCATACATCTCCATGCTTCCTTGCAGCCCTTGCACATCCTTTCCATGCTCTCCAGGCTTGTCTTCAAGTCCATAATAAGTCCTTGGCGCATAATTCCTTCCATGATAAGCCTTGGGCGCATCAGTCCCTCCCCCTTGAAGAAGATTTGTCCTCAAATCTTGCTTGTATTGCACCATATATGGATGGAATTCAATCTCCTTAATGGGTGGAAATCCACTAGGAATTTTCCCACAAACGTAAGCTACGGGCTTCTCTCCTTGCATCAAAACAACTCCAATTTCTACAAAATCACTCAAAAGAGAAATAATATTGCTTGGAATATCTCCAGCTAAGTTGTTAGTACCCATTAGTGTATTTCGAAACAAAGGTAAGATCAAATCTGAATTATCATGCAAAGCACTCTTAATCTCACTTTTAGTAGCTAACATACACTCTTTAACAACTTCCTTAGAAATCTCTTTCTTTTCACCCAAAACAGAATTATTTTCAATATTATGATCAACCAAAACAGAATTATTTGCAATGCTATGATCAACCAAAACAGAATTATTTGCAATGCTATGATCAACCAAAACAAAATTATTTGCAATGCTATGATCAGCCAAAACAGATTTGTTTTCATCACAATTAGCATCCAAAACAGATTTAGTATCATCACAAACAACACTTAGAACAGATTTAGTGTCATTGCAAACAACACTCAAATTAGGTTTAGTATCATTGCAAACAACATCTAAAACACTCTCTTCAACTAAGGTTGTTTTATCATCAAAACAATCATCTATTTTAGGTTCAAATTTACTCTTTTCTTTGGCCCAAAATTCAGCCTCCAATTTAGCAAAATCATCTCTCACTTTAATTTCATCTTTTAAGGCTTCTTGAAGTGATAAAGGAATTAAAGTAAGAGGCTTCTTACCACACATGAAAGAATACTTATTGGTCTCTCCATCATGATGAACTTTGTTGTCAAATTGCCATGGTCGACCAAGTAGTACATGGCATGCTTGCATGGGTAAGACATCACACTAAACATCTCCTTTGTACCTGCCCAAAGAAAGAGAAACTAAAACTTGTTTGTTAACACTAATGTCTTCTCTTTCATTGAAACAACCTAAACTATAGTGTTTAGGATGTTTCGAAGTAGGTAGTTGTAACTCTTTCACCAAATACTCACTAACTATGTTTTTTACAACTCTTCCCATCTATAATCACACTACTAGGCTTCCCATTCGCATACATCCTAGTGTGAAACAAACTCTCCCTATGAACATCCCCTTTCACATAGGCTCTCAAAATTTCATCACCATCATCAATTGCAGACCCATCATTGTCCCTTTTATCAACACTACCCCTACTAGAATCTAGAGTAAAATTACCCTCTTTTACTCGTTGCATTTTATCAATCATGGTTTCCAATGTTGTATTCATGTTGTCCATCCGTTGCATCATACTTTGCAACGCATTGGCCAAGTCGGCCTGATTAATTTTATCTCCTTCCATTGTACCTACAAAAAGAACAAAAATTAGTGGTAAAAATCCTCACAAGTGTGTGTGTGCTTATACCTTTTGACTTGTGCTCTCGTGTTTGTACTCAAGTCCTATGGATTGGCGGTCCACTACTCTCTTAATGATCTCACAAGATTTGCCTTTTACTAGCTTCAATAGGCCTAATAAGAGCAACTCCTAGAGCACTCCTTTCTTCTCGTGACCTACTTGAGGAACAAACAATTAGTAGCAAAGTTATTTGTGAATCAAACGAAAAGTGATCTTAAACCAAACCAAACCACTTAATGCAGGCTCCTTATGTCAAAATTCTTCTCCAAAGTTGCTGCACAAAAACTCAATTCAAGCACAATCACAATATCAATCGATTAGCATAAACCCTAGTACCACTTGTCTCCTATTTTGTACCACTTGAATCCAATAGGGTTTGTAACCTGAAATTCTTCAATTCAAATCACAATTAACAGCAAAAGCAATCCAAGGATCCCAATTCACAATCAATTAGAGTTATTGCAACTAATTAGATCAATTGCACAAGAAAAACCCTAATTCCCAAATTTCCCAAACTAAAACCCTAGTTCCTGAAAAATATCGATAACAAAACAAGTCTAAAGATCACACCAAAACAAGTCTAAAGCTCAAATTTCACAGCTTTCCGAGTTCAAATGAATTCAGAACAAAAATCACAAGTTTCTGGTCGAAATTTTTTTATTTTATTTTATTTTATTTTTTTATATTTGTGTATATAACTACTAGTTATTAAGGACTGAAATCTGAAATTTCAAAGCAAAATGATGTAAGATGAATCGGCTATGAATTTTCAAAGTTTCTGATTTTTTTGAATTTTCAAGAAGGGTGGTGCGATGAGTGTGTGGGTGAAATCGATTGTAATGAATGATGAGTAAAAGATAGATTTACCGATTGAAGATGATAAACCTAAGCTCTGATACCAATTGATACGAATCTAGTTGTAATTGGTCCAAATCCACCTTAGAGACCCGCCTAAGATCAACTTGAATCACCAAACTTCTAGATGAGTATGTCGACAATCTTCACTTGATAAATCTTCCTTCGTTCGTCGGCCTTAGACCTCCAAGTCGACCTGCACTTGAACACCTAAGATCACAAGATTCACAAACAACCAAGCAATCACAACTTAATTGTTTGCTAGGACTCTACAAGATTGAAGAACCCTAAGTTTGCTCAAACTAGAACAATGAAGCCAAAGAAATCGATGTGGGAATAAACCTCTCAACTTTATTGATTAACTTGACTTATGTTTACAAGAGATATTGGTGACCTTATATAGTGATAGGGTCAACCAAAATCCTAAAATAAATCCTAATTTTCGTCCAAATATAAGGGCTAGGGAAAAACTAGTCCTTGCCCAACTAGGAAAAGGAAATAAAGACATAATTAAACAAGGATTAGACTTAGTCAACCAAGCCCCAATCCAAATAAGGTCCAAACTTAAAAGTAAGCTAATCTAAGATAGAATTAAGCCCAAACAAAGATAACTAATGATAATGGGCTCATGCCATGATGTCAATCCGGCCATCTAGAATCAATAGCAAGCAAAGTGATGAACAAGTAATTGATTGGTTATTTCTTGCCCAAATCATCACCAAAGCTCTTCAATTGAACTTCAATGGTCTTCAAGTCTTCAAGATGAGTTCGAACAAGTCCTATGGGTGCATCCTTGAATCTCTTAGCTCTTGCTCTTGTCATCGGACTATTAGGCATCTTCAATGGATCGAATATCATCTTTTTGGTGCTTGGAACATGCTCAACGATATCTCCATGATCTTCATACATCTCCATGCTTCCTTGCAGCCCTTGCACGTCCTTTCCATGCTCTCCATGCTTGTTTTCAAGTCCATAATAAGTACTTGGCGCATAATTCTTTCCATGATAAGCCTTGGGCGCATCAAACACACTTCTACAATTTAGACTACCAAGAAACAGCTTCCCCCGCAAAAGTAAAGATGTAACCTGAAGTAAATTTGCTACTATCAAGATCACCTGCCATGTCTGCATCTGTAAACCCTTCAAGAACTGTCTGTGAAGTCCCAAAACTCAAGCACATCTTCGAAGTACCTCTCAAGTATCTAAAGATCCAATTCATTGCTTCCCAGTGAACCTTTCCTGGATCGGAAATAAACCTTCTCACTACACCAACTGCATGAGCTATGTTAGGTCGTGTACAAACCATGAGATACATCAATGAACCCACTACAGAGGAATAAGGAATAACTGACATCTCATCTTTCTCTTTCTCACTCACAGGACAAGATTTCTTGGTTAACTTGAAATGATTAGCAAGTGGTGTGCTAACTGACTTAGCATTCTGCATATTGAATCTCTTCAGTATTCGTTCAACATACTTTTCCTTTGATAACCACAACTTTCCAGCTTTCTGTCTCGGATAATATCCATACCCAAAATTTGCTTAGCTAGACCTAAATCTTTCATATCAAAAGACCTAGACAACTCATCTTTTCACATGTTAATCAAATCAACATCTTGCCCAACAATCAACATAGAGCAAGAGAATAATGAAATCATTACCAAATGATCTAAAATAAACACAATTATCTGATGCAGTTCTCGTAAAGAGATGACTTACCATAAGGAATCAAATTTCTTGTACCACTGCCTCGAAGCTTGCTTCAAGCCATACAAGCTCTTCTTCAACTTGCAAACCATGTGTTCCTTCCCCTTAACCTCAAAACCCTTTGGTTCCTCCATGTAGAGCTGGCAATTGGGTGGGCTCGGGTACTCCGGGTTCGGGCTTTTTCAGGTTCGGGTTCAGGTTCTATCGGGTTCGAGTATTTCGGGTTCGGGTTCGGGCTCGGGTTTGATTTTGATTCGATATTCAGAATCCGATTTCGATCCGACTCATCCCGGTTCAAGTGTAAGATCTTTTTAAAGATTTTTTTAAACAAAAATAATTGTTTTATCTTTTATATTATAATTTTATTGATAATATATAATATAATAATATAATATAACATGATTATCAATATATATAAAGATTGAATAATTGTTAAAAATTACTAACAAATGATTAATAGCGAAAGAACAGTCTCATCCATAAAGACATTCAGAGAGTCCCGAAAACTCAACCACTCGTTGAAAAATGAAAACCCTTCTTCGGAAAGACTACAATCACCGACCATTACTAAGTGGCGTGCAACATTTAAATTAATTGAATTAAACATAAATTACATAGACTTTATCACTAATTTAAATTAATTAATGCTAATCAATTCTAAATTATTGCAAATTAAAACAAATTAAGCATTAAATTAAACAAATAATTAAAATGAAAGCCTTAAATTAAACAATTTAAGAGCTGATAGACCCTTAATTGAACCACTAAAGAACTTTGTGGACTGAACTGAACTAAAATAAGGGACTAGATTGAATAAGGACAGAACTTTCGGTTTAAACCTTTGCTTCCGTTTCATCATGTCCTTTTGTAGACACTATATTTGTTTAAACAAAATTAAAATTTCATGTATTTAACTAATTATACTTTAATTAGTTATAAGGGTGCTTTTTAGATTTTTGCTTTAAGTTATATATATATATATATATATATTTAGTAGTTTAGCACTTTTTATATTGATTAATGAATCATTTAATTGTGATCATTATTATATAAATTTTATTATATTCATATATATAATAGTTTTATTTAGTATTAAAATGGAAATATTTTTTTTTCTAAACAATAAAATATTTTATTTCATAAATTATTATTAAATTCAAATTATTTGGGGTTCAGGCTCGGTCTCAGGTTGGGTTTGGGTAATTTCGGGTTCGACATGCTGACTTTTTAGGTCAACTCAGGTATGGTCAGGTTCGGGCTTGGGCAGGTTCGGACGGGTTTTGGGTTCAATTTGCCAGCTCTAGCTCCATGTAAATTTCTCCTTGCAAATTACCATGCAAGAATACAGTCTTAACTTCAAGTTGTTCAATCTCAATGTTCAAACTTGCAGCTAGACCAAAGTAAAACCCGAATGGAACTCATCTTCACAACTGGAGAAAAACTCTCTTCAAAGTCAATACCTGCTTTCTGTGTGAAGTCCTTTACCACCCAAACGAGCTTTGTACCTCACTAGCTTGTTACCATCTTTTTTCAACTTGAAAACCCACTTGTTATTAAGTGACCTTTTACCTTTTGGAAGCTCCACTAACCATAAGTGCCATTTCTCTGCAAAGAGTCCATTTCTTCTTGCATTGCTTCCAACCAACGCTGCTTATCTGAAGTAGATTGCACATCACGGAAGCTCTCTAGCTCCCCCTCATCAGTAAGCAAAAGATACTCAGAACTAGGATACCTGGTGGATGGAATATGCCCCCTGGTAGATCTCCGAAGCTAAGACTCATTGTTCTCAGGTAGGGGTGGTTGCTCCACCTGCTCAATACCCACTGCATTTGGTTGTGCGATGTCATCATCACCATCCAACTCATCATTACCTATAGCTGGCTCATTTGTACCTTGTTCATCTCCACCAACTGTGGCTTCCCTTAGTGGAATTGTTGTCGGTATCATATCATCATCATGAACAACCTGAGAAGTCTTTTCTTTCTTCTCAAAATCAATTATGGTCTCATGTTCATGAAAGACAACATCCTTGGTTCTAACAATATTTTTCTCTCCTGGATCCCAAAACCTGCAACCAAACTCCTCACCACCATAGCCAACAAAAATACAATGAGTGGCTTTACCGTCAAGTTTTGACCTTTGTTCCTTAGGCACATGCAAGAAAGCCTTGCATCCAAATACCTTCAAAAGAGCATATGAAGGATCTTTACCTGACCATACTTTCTCCGGTATGTCAAAGCCTAAAGGAGCCGATGTAGACCTGTTGATAAGGTAGCAAGCAACCTTGACTACTTCACCCTAGAATGCCTTAGGCAATTTAGCCATCCTTAGCATGCATCTCATTCTCTCACCAATGGTGCAATTCATTCTTTCAGCTACACCATTATGTTGGGGTGTTCCAGTTCTGTCAACTCGTGCCTAATCCCATGCTTTGAACAATATGCAGCAAAGTAATTGGATGTGTACTCAGCACCATTATCCGTGCGAATACATTTCAAGGGTAACCCTATTTCCCTCTCAACCATGGCATGAAATTTCTGGAAAACCTGTAGTACCTGACTTTTGTATCTCAAGCAAAACACCCAAGTTTTTCGTGAAGCATCATCAATAAAAGTAAACAAAATCTATTACCACCTAAAGACCCCACCTCCATGGGACCACATACATCAGAATGAATCAATTCCAATTTATTTTATTTTCTATTAGCAGGTATACGGAAATAAAGTCTACGATCTTTACCAAATAAACAATGATCACAAGAGTTAACAGTCAAAGCTTTACCTTTGGTTGAGGGTATAAGAATGAGGGACTGTCTCGCCAAAAGCAGCAACCCTTTTTCACTCAAGTGTGCCAGCCTGTTTTGCCACAATTTTGGTGAAGCATCATCTTCCACTACATTGACATTGTTTCCACAATGTTTCAACCAAGTCTTGTACATAGTGCAACATAAAATTCCCTTTGAAACTAGTAAAGACCCATCAAAAAGCTTCCACTGCACATCCTTTTGCCGACTCTCATATTTTTCCTTATCAAGGACATTAACTGAAAGCAAATACATTCTCAAATCCGGAATGTGTCTCACATTCTTCAAAGTCAATGTGCAACCAGTACTAGCCTGAACAACAATGTCACCAACCCCTACAATCTACGACACACTCTTGTTTCAATCCTGGTTTGACCCTCCTGCTTTTAAGTTGTAAACAACTCCCTCTTGGGAACACAATGATATGTTGCTCATGTGTCAACAATCCACTCAATACATGGATCAGCTACATGGTTACAATCACCATGTCCACAAATCAAGGACACTGTCTTCTCATCAAAAACAACTACAGTCACATTGCTTTCTTCTTCTGAATTCTTCTTGTTTTTCCCATCTTTTCGCTCTTCCTTCATGAGCTTGCAGTTTCGCTTAAAGTGACCAACTTTACCACAGTGATAACACTTAACTGATTCCCTGGACTTGGATCGGTTCTTGGACTTACTCTGACCCCTGAAGGCTTGACCATTTTCCCTGGATCTCCCCTTTTTCTCTATGACAAGTGCTTGATTAGTCCCAGATTCTCTATTGGTTCGCCCTGCTTCTTCATTCAACAAAGCTTCCTTTACCATCTCCATAGTTACTTCTTATCAAGAGCAGAGTCAGTGACCGTAACAACTAACATATCCCAACTCTCTCGCATGTAGACACCCATTTTTGTCCTATATCCTTCAATGTAAATCAATTCATGTCTTAATAGGTATTAGGGTCACCTAGAGGCATTTCAGGCATTTTCGCAATAAGGGCATTTTGGTCATTTATACACTCAGGGGCATTTTAGTCATTTTTTAAGTACGTTTTTAATTAAGAATAGCTAATTCATTTTAATCATTTATGGTGCATTTGAAAAATTCAAAAAAACCTTAGTGTGCGCTTTTGCATGTTCCACGTCTTAGCTTCATTTAGTAATTTGGCACTGTTGCTTTTTAATTATGTAGTTTAAGTTCAATTTAGTTCTTCAATTAACTAATCCTCAATTTAGCAATAATTAGACATGCCTAAATTCTCAATTTATCAATTAATTAGATATGCACAAGTTGGACCTGCATTTTCTATGTGCTTTTGCACTTCATGAGTTAATTGCATTTAGTCATGCAACATTTAATCATATAGTTCAGGCACTTTTGGTAATGGGTCAAGTCTCGAATTGGCATTTTCATATTTAATTTCTAGCATGTCCCATCCATTTTCATCTTTTTCATTAATCCTGTTTTTGCATTTCTCATTGGTCTATTGGTCACATATGGCTAGTTACATGCATATCATCCATTACTCATAATTAGGCATTGGCATCTTAGTTAAAATGTAGAAATAAATTCATGGCATTTAAATTTTCAACATGAAGGCACTTAAATTTCCAAATCTCCAAAGTAAAATGCTCAGGTTACAAGATCATATTTTTACAAAATACAAAAAAATGTCTTCATTTACAGGGAATTACTAAGTCCCCAATCAGTTCCCATTTCCCTTTCCTAATCCTTTGTCATCTCTTATCCCACTTGTTCTTCCCTAAAGTCTTCTTTTCCTTGTGCTTAGGAGCACATGCTGCAAGTAGCTTTGAATCGCATCACCAGGCACCTGTTCCTACTCAAAGTAATCCTTTCTCCTTAATGCAATATCCTTTGTTTGAGCTTTACCAGATCTAGGACATCAAACCTGCAAACAACAAGTGTTCCAGTTTTAGCTCATTCTCAAATTGTCAGTAGCCAACGTACATCGCAGCAAAGGGTCAAAATCCACAAAATATGCAGCAATGCATAAAAGCAGCAGGAAAATCAATATTGCAGCAATTCAGCGCAGACAGAAATAGATTTAAAGCAATTAACGAAGAATGAAAATTTATCACAACTTCACAAGAGCATACATTTCCAGTTCAATAATGAGCAAGATCAATTGAGCAAGAGGCGGACTAGAATAAAACTTTGGAAGAAGAAAAACATTTGTACAGAGAAATTAGGGAAAGGCAGAGGCAAGACACAAGCACATCACAGTAAACAGGATAACGCTCAATTATCAGTTCACATTGCAACACCATTCCCAATTACCATCAGAATCCATAGACAAGAACCATCAAAGTTATAATGAAATAAAATGGCATGGGAAACCGGCTTACCTAATTGTTCTGAACTTAAACCGAGAGCTGTGGAAAGTCAATAGAAGAGGTCCTAGCTGACTTGGCATGGCATGGAGCGGCTTCAAACGAAATTCCACATTGTCCCATTAGCCACTTCAGCGGATTACAAAGGAGGGTGAACACGTGAATAGTCAAGGAATTAAGAGGATGAATAAGACAACATAAACAGAAGGAAGAGAATGAAATTGAAACCGTACCTGAGGCGATGACCTGACAATACAGGTGCAGACAAAAGACCACCCAAATTCCTAATTAACCCTAGTGAATCATCACCTCCAATAGAGAGTATCTGAGATAAAAGAAACAGGGTCAAATAAGTGAATTTGGGGGCAAAATTTTAAAGCCATTAGATCAAGAATAAACTAACGGTGGAAATGAAAAGCTAGGGAGGTTTATATACCTCATTTTTCTTCAATTCAGGAGAAAAAAGGTTTTTGAAAAAAGGAGAGGAAGTAACTAGGGTTTTGAGGGCCTTGGGAGTTCATCGTTTTTAGGCTTTCTTTTTCTGAAAATTAAAAAAAGAGAAGAAGAAAAAGCTTACAAGGAAAGACTCACCTAGCTTGAGATTCTGTCTTGAGCCATGAAGGGAGTTTGATGCTTTTTGTTTCTCGAACCCTTCTCCTAAAAAGCTTGCTGTTGTTCCTGCTTCTTCCTGGTTCAGTGTACAAGTCGCCACTTTTGTTCACGCGGAGGGGTTAAAATCGCTCCTTTGTTGTGTGTAAGGGTCGGTGGCTCTAGGTTTTGGGTTTTTTTTTTTTTTTTCGAAAAAGAGGTTCTTTTTGTTTCTTTCGGGTAGTTTGAAGGAGAAGGGAGGCGGCGTTGTGACAGAAAAGGATTAGGGCTTAGACGGCTGAGCAAAGGAGGAAGAAGGTACGGCTTTTACCCTTAAAAAGGTAAACTTTTTAACTCCCTTCAATTTAGTCCTTTTTTTAGTCTATTGAGTTCATAAGGTTGCTAGTTAATTCATCTAAGGCTGAAATATCGTGGGAGTGTTTAAATAACCCCTCTTATGCGTGGTCTGATTCATTTAAATCCCTCTGGTTATAGGATTGGTTCAATTTGACCATCTGCAAAATGATTTTACAATAAAAATCAAATTTTTAATTAAAAGTTAGGATTTTTTTTATGAAGGAAAGGTGGTGTAAATGGGATATTTGGCTAAAAGATTTATCCTTTGAGGAAAGGATTGGATTTTTGCAAATAATTAGTGAATAAAGGTGACACCTTGGAATAAAAATTGAGATTTCAAGTAACTTGTAAATAAAAGATTGAAGCTTTAAATAACTTAAATAAAAATGTCATCTTTGGGTAAAAGATTGAATTTTTAGTAATTAGTAAGTAAAAATGTCATCTTTGGGTAAAATATTGAATTCTTAGCAATTAGTAAGTAAAAATGTCATATTTGGGTAAAAGATTGAAACTTTTAGTAATTAGTAAGTAAAGATGTCACCTTTGAGCAAAAGATTGATTTTTTAGTAAATAGAGATGTAACCTTTGAATAAAAGATTGAAGTTTTAAAAAGTAATTTGCGAATAAAATGTCATCTTTGAATTAAAGTTTGAACTTTTAGGCCATTAGTAAGTAAATTGATTAGCTTTTGAAAAACATTGTTTGGAAGGCTAGGTTAAATTAAGATGAGATTAAATTAAAATTAACACTCAAGTATATGTTAATCAAGTTTAAATCTTTTTAACTTTGTACTTGGGCCTTGAATTTGTTGTTGGGTCTTCAAATGGTTTAGACGGATCTAGTCAATCTTTGTGATAAATTTAATCAATATGTTTATTTATTTGGTCTTTTTTTTGTTGCTCTTTGGGCCTTCGTACTTGTTTATGTGAAGCCCATTTCATGTGTAATTGAGTTATATTGACATGTTTGGATTCCCATTATATTTGAGCCTTATACTTGGACAATCTTTGGGTTTAGAAGTCTAGCTATCTTAATCCGGCCTAAGTTTAAATAAAATTAAGGCTTAGAAGTTAGGAATAGTTGCATGTGCATCCATATTTAAATTCCATGATTATATTGTTGCTATGATCATAAGACTAAATTAAAATGACTCCCGTGAAGGGAAAGGAAGGCGGCTCATTCATGCGTGTCTGAGTTTGTTTGGCTTCTCCCGGAGGCTTGGAAATTTCCGGAGGTCGTTTACCATTTATTGGGAGGCGGCCGAAGGTGTTCCTCGTATAATTAATGGGTAATTAAGTTCAAAAGTAATTCCATGAATCATATGCATCCACGCATTCAAGAATCTAGTATATTAATAAATTAAAGAATTATTAAGCAGAAATCTAAAAAGAAAAGAAAGAAAATGGGATCAGTCAGAAACGTAAAAAGGGGCAATCAGTAATTAAGTAAAAAGAGATTAATCAGAATTAGGGTAATATTAATCAGTAAATTAGTAATTAAGTTAAATCAGTTGGTAATAAACTTAATTCGGTGTAATTAAGTAAGTTGGTAATTTGGTAAACAACTTAATTCGGTGTAATTAAGTAAATTTGTAATTTGGTAAACAACTTAATTCGGTGTAATTAAGTAAATTGGTAATTTGGTAAACAACTTAATTCGGTGTAATTAAGCAAATTAGTAATTTGGTAAACAACTTATTTCAGTGTAATTAAGAAAATTCGTAATTAAGCTAAGTAATTTGGTAATTAAATTAGGTAATTAACTTAATTCGGTGTAATTAAGTAAATCAGTAGTCAACTTAATTCGGTGTAATTAAGTAAATCAGTAATTGGCTTAATTTGGTGTAATTAAGTAAATAAATGGCTTAATCTAGGAATCCGTTAAGAATCAAGGAAAAATAGTCAGTGCCGTCTTTTGATGGGCGTCGTAGGGGTGCTAATCCTTCTTCACGCGTACCCGACTCCCGAACCTTTAGGACTCTGGTTAGAAGACCGTTTATTAGGTTTAGTGTTACCTTCGCCAAGCATAGGTTAATATTAGACTTAATAATTGGATAGGTGGCTAATCACACCTAGGTTAAAAAAGGATTAGTGGCGACTCCATATAGGTATCAATAGGTTTCCCCTTTAAGTCGTTTGGGCAGGGTCCCCCGGACCCGGACGTTGCGACAGCTTGGCGACTCCACTAGGGACTGGTTAGAGAGTCGAACTGAATGCTGGTTTTGATTTAACTAGGGTTTGCATGATTGGTTGTTTAATTGTTGTTTATTCTTAAATCATGTTTTCATGCTTGTTTATCATTGTTTATTCTTGCCTATATGCTTTTTACTTATATGATTTCTTATTTTTGTATATATATATTCTGCCTAACTTATCATGCATTGTTTCTCTTCTTGGGGGTAGTTTAGTGGTTTGGGTTAGGAATTGTTGGTAAAAGGTTTGTATGTTCCTTCACACGTGCACTAAATAACTTGCATTTTCATTCTACATGAGGTTATACCGGAGCTCTATCCCTTTAGGAGGAAGTAAAGTAGCTAAACCTTCGTGTGACAATCGTCTCCCTGCGGGTTTTGCCAAATACTTCCACTCAGTTTGGACCTTACTAGCCTAGAGTGGGCGACAGTAAGGGCGGACTGGAAACCTCTAGATCCAGTGAGAAACCTCACCCAGCATATAGGCACCTTGAGAGATATCCAGCCTAGGTAGAGCCAATCCCGTAAGGATAAACCTTAGTACACAAAAAGGAATGTCTCTTACCTTTATCAACTGTTTTCCTGTTATAAACGGACCGTAGAATAAGGTGATTACATCACCTTCCGTAATCAGACTACCTGCCCTATTAAGCCGAGCGGCTTAAATTTTTTTGAAAAAAAACATGAAAATGTGTTTCATAAACAGGTTAGGGCGATTGTTTTTAATTCTTTACTTTATATGGCGTTTTATCTTATTGGAATCTAACTATTTCTTTTGTTTTCTTTCCTTCTTTCCTCCTCCTTTTCTCTTTCCTTTTGCATTTTTGCATCATCTGTAGGTCATTCATCACAATAGTACATAGATAAGAAATGGAGGACGACGAGTGTTTGCCACCAGAGGGTCGAGTTAGCCATCCACGTCGTGTTGAAAAGTACCACCAAGAGCAGAGAGCACGGAATGGGAATAACCTATCAGGGGGATTTCAGTCTGAGTTACCGGAACAAGTAAATCTGAATTTACAACAGAATGATCTTCTCCCGCTAAGAGCCTTGTGGAAGTTGGTCGGGAAGGATGGTGAGTCATATATTACAAAGAAGTATGGTGACTTAAGGCCCCTCCTTTATATTGCCGTAGATGAAGCGGCAATACGGGGAATAGTCCAATACTGGGATAGGTCTTACAGATGCTTCACCTTCAACGAGATAGATATGGTACCCACTTTAGAGGAGCATGCCCAGTTGCTGAAGTTGCCAGATTTGGATGAGCACACTAGGGTTTTCATGAAGGCAGATAAATCCTCTACTAAGAATAAGCTGATTCATCTCATGCGATTTAAAGATTCCCAGTACAGGTGTTATCTAAGGGAAAAAGGACTTTCCCATGGGTTTGATGCAGATTCCTTGATGGATTTTGTAAGGAAGCATCCTAGAGAAGAAAGAGGAAGGGATATATTGGCGCTCTTGATATACGCGCTAGTCCTATTCCCAAAATGCCCTTAGTGCAAGAATGACCAAAATGCCCCTATGTGACCTTAACGCCTATTAAGAAATAAATTGATTTAAATTGAAGGATACAGGACAAAAATGGGTGTCTACAGGCATTCCATGTAGGTTAACAATTTCCTTAAAGAACAAATTATCTACATTAATTGCATCATCCATTTTAGTACATGCAATAAAGTGAGCCATCTTAGAAAACCTATCAACAACCACAAAGGTAGAATCTTTACCTCTCCTAGGACGAGGTAAACCTAAGACAAAGTCCATGCTAATATGAGTCCATGGTTCATGAGGAATAGGCAAAGGAGTATACAATCCACGCGGTTTAGATGTAGATTTAGCAAACAAACAATGCAACTAGCAACATATTTCCCTTCATCATGTCGCATCTTAGGCCAAAAGAACTGTTCATGCAATATATCATATGTTCTATCAACTACAAAGTGACCCATTAAACCCCCTTCATGCGATTCCCTCAAGAGCAATATGCGTAAAGAACAAGAAGGCACACACAATCTAGATTCCTTAAACAAAAATCCATCATGCTTATAATACTTTCCAAATCCAGAATTTTCACATGCTTTAAATATTTCACTAAAGTAAACATCACTAGCATATAATTCCTTAATATACTCAAAACCAAGAAACTTAGAATCAAGCATGGAAAGTAAGTCATACCTCCTTGATAAAGCATCGGCTACCACATTCTCCTTACCTTGTTTGTATCGCACAACATAAGGAAAGCTCTCTATGAACTCGCTCCACTTAGCATATAGTAACTTGAATTCGAGACATGCTAATATCTTGTTGTTGATAACTTGAATATCAACAGTCATTCTCCAAATTCCTACAAAATTACTCATAGGAAACACAATTTTGCTTGGAAGTTCCTTATCCAAGTAGTTAGTGCTCACAAGTGTATTTTTAAGTAAAAGCGAGATCAAAACAGAATTATTATTCAAAGCATTCTTAATCTCACTCTTAGTAGTTAACATACACTCTTTAACAACTTCCTTAGAAATCTCTTTTTCGTCACCCAAAACAGATTTATTTTCAATGCTATCTACCAAAATAGGATTATTTTCAATGCTATGTTCAACCAAAACAAAATTGTTTTCATCACAATTAGCATCCAAAACAGATTTAGTATCATCACAAACAACACTTAAAACAGATTTAGTGTCATTGCAAAGAACAATTAAATTAGGTTTAGTATCATCGCAAACAACATCTAAACATCTTTGCAACAAGGTTGTTTTATCATCAAACAATCATCAATTTTTAGGTTCAGATTTACTCTTTTCTTTAGCCCTAAATTCAGTATCCAATTTAGCAAAATCATCTCTCACTTTAATTTCATCTTTTAAGGCATCTTGAAGTGATAAAGGAATTAAAGTAAAGGGCTTCTTACCACACATGAGTGTATACTTATTGGGTCTCACCTTCATGAGAACTTTGTTATCAAATTGCCAAGGTCGACCAAGTAGTACATGGCATGCTTGCATGGGTAAGACATCACATAAAACATCTCCCTCGTACCTGCCCAAAGAAAGAGAAACTAAAACTTGTTTGTCAACACTAATTTCTTTTCTATCATTGAAACAACCTAAGCTATAGGGTTTAGGATGATTAGAAGTAGGTAGTTGTAACTCTTTCACCAAATAATCACTAACTATGTTTTTACAACTCTTCCCATCTATAATCACACTACTAGGTTCCCATCCGCATACATCCTAGTGTGAAACAAATTCTCCCTATGAACATCCCCTTTCACATAGGCTCTCAAAGTTCTCCTATCTACCAAACTAAGTAAAGCTAACTCATTACCATCCCCATTAGAATCTAGGCTAAAAATACCCTCTTTAACTCGTTGCGTTTTATCAATCATGGTATCCACTCTTTGTATCATAGTTTGTAACATGGTAGCCAAATTGGCTTGGTCTTGTTCTCCTTCCATGGTACCTACAAAAAGAACAAAGATTAGTAGTAAAAATTCTCACAAGACTGTGTGTGCTTGTACCTTTGACTTGTGCTCTCGTGTTTGTACTCAAGTCCTATGGATTGGTGGTCCATTACTCTCTTAATGATCTCACAGGATTTGCCTTTTACTAGCTTCAATAGGTCTAATAAGAGCAACTCCTAAAGCACTCCTTTCTTCTCGTGACCTACTTGAGGAACAAACAATTAGAAGCAAAATTATTGTGAATCAAAGGAAAGTGATCTCAAACCAAACCAAACCACTTATGCAGGCTCTTGATGTCGAATTCCTTCTCCAAAGTTGCTGCACAAAACTCAATTGAAACACAATTCAAATAATCAGTCGATTAGAAAACCCTAGTACCACTTAATTCGAATTTTGTACCACTTGTCTCCAATAGGGTTTGTAACTTGAAATTGTTCAAATCAAATCACAATTAACAGCAAAAGCAATCCAAGGATCCCAATTCACAATCAATTACAGTTATTGCAACTAATTAGATCAATTGCACAAGAAAACCCTAATCCCCAAATTTCCCAAACTAAGAACCCTAGTTCCTGGAAAAAAATCGATAGCAGCATAGATTTTTTTGATTTTTTTCAATATTTTTCCCAGAAAGATCACACCAAAATAAGGCTAAAGCTCAAATTTCACAGCTTTCCGAGCTCAAACGAATCCAGAACAAAAATCACAAGTTTCTGGTCGAATTTTTTTTTTTTTTATATTTTTCGATATAACTACTAGTTATAAGGAACTCAAATCTGAAATTTCAAAGCAAAAAGATGTAATGAATCGGCTATGAATTTTTAAAGTTGCTGATTTTTTGGATTTTCAAGAAGGGTGGTGCGATGAGTGTGTGGGTGAAATCGATGTGATGAATGATGAGTAAAAAGATACATTTACCGATTGAAGATGATAAACCTAAGCTCTGATTACCAATTGATACGAATCTAGTTGTATATCGGACCAAATCCACCTTAGAAACCCGCCTAAGATCAACTTGAATCACCAAACTTCTAGATGAGTATGTCGACAATCTTCACTTGATAAATCTTCCTTCGTTCGTCGGCCTTAGACCCCCAAGTTGACCTGCACTTGAACACCTAAGATCACAAGATTCACAAACAACCAAGCAATCATAACCTAATTGTTTGCTAGGACTCTACAAGATTGAAGAACCCTAAGTTTGCTCAAACTAGAACAATGAAGCCAAAGAAATCGATTTGGGTATAAATCTCTCAACTTTATTGATTAACTTGACTTGTGTTTACAAGAAGGGAATGGTCCCTTTATATAGTAGTAGGGGACGCATAACCCTTCTCCTAAAACTAAAAGGAAAACATTACATAAAGGAAGGAACAAGGAAATAGCCTACTCCTTGTCCTACTAGGAAAAGTAAATAACATTACACATAATTAAGCAAGGATTGGATTTAGTCAAACAAGGCCCAACCCAATGTCTTCTAAACTAAATTAATAACTAATCTAAGATAGAATAAAGGCCCATGAGGCCGAATTACACAATGCCAAAGTCTAATGCTCATCGATTTCAAGCAAGGTAAACACCTTGGAATCGATGGGAATATTCTTGATGATGTCGACTTCAATGCCTTCCAAATGTTCTTCAATGGACCATAAACCTCCAAGATGAGATCTTACAAAGCCCAATAAAGCTTCCTTGAACCTTTTAGCCCGAGCCCTAGTCATTGGACCTTGCGGAATGGCTAAAGGATCAAATGGCCAGTCTTGTCCGGATGGCCCAATCGATGGCCGGTTGTGACCGGTTGGTGCGCCAAGCGATGGCCGGTTGTGGCCGGTTGCCCCATGCGATGTCGCATACGATGGCCGGTCATGTGGCCGGTGTTGCGTGGCTTCTCCAAGAAATGGCCGATCACTTGTGCTTCCATGTCCATGCTCCTCCAAGCTAGCATCGATGACATCCCCTTGATCTTCATTGGCTCCAATGTGTTCTTCTATACCATGATAAGCCCTTGGCGCATCACACGTGCTCAGTTTTCAGAACAAGATGGCACCTTTTTCCACTGATGATAAGTTCCTGATGTACAGCTTCATGTTTAGCTTGACCGGTTCGGCAATTACTTGGTAAAATCAACTGGATCCGAAAAACATTCAAACTTGGAGTGACAGGACCAAAGCCCTTTTAGCACATTTTAGGTATCTGATGGAGTTGGTGCCCACTGGAGATACTCTGACAAATATGTCAAGGAAGCCTGATGAATCATTGACGACTTATTGTCAGCGTTTCAGAGAAGTGGCCATGTTAGTGCCCGGACTCCCAGAAAGGGAGGTGAACTCTTTATTGCTGAGAACCTTGCCTAAGGAGTATTTTAAGACCTTACTCCCGAAGATCACAGAGTCATTCTCAAGTTTAATTGTAATTGGGGAAGCTATGGAAGCTGTGTTTATGGTGGGGTATTTAGATGAACTGGGTGATCATGCTAAGAAAGGACAAAAGAATAAAGAAGGGGATATGATGCACAAGGAGATTGAAGTATATGTTGATGATATGATTGCTAAAGCTCGGTCGGTGGAAGAGCATTTGTTGAATTTGAGAAAGCTCTTTGAAAGACTTCGAGAATTCCAGCTTAAACTAAAACCGTCAAAATGTACTTTTGGAGCCACTTCAGGGAAGTTGCTTGGATTCGTAGTGAGCGAAAAGGGAATTGAGGTGGATCCGGACAAAGTAAAAGCCATTCAAAATTTGCCCTCGCCAAAGAATCAAAAAGAAGTTAGAGGATTTTTGGGTAGGTTGAATTACATTGCTCGCTTCATTTCCCAGCTGACAGCAAAATGCAATCCAATCTTTAAGTTGCTCAAGAAGAGAAATCCAGGAGAGTAGGACGAGGATTGTCAAGCTGCTTTTGATAAGGTTAAGGAATATCTATCCAACCCACCAGTGTTAGAACCTCCAGTGAGAGAAAGGCCCGTGATCTTGTATTTAACGGTTTTGGAGAATTCAATGGGTTGTGTATTGGCACATCATGACGAAACTGGAAAGAAGGAGCGAGCAATTTACTACCTAAGCAAGAAGTTCACTGATTATGAAGTCAAGTACTCAGATTTGGAGAAGATTTGTTGTGCACTCGTTTGGGCAGCTCATAGATTAAGACAGTATATGCTCTATCACACAACTTGGTTGGTCTACAAATTGGATCCGATCAAGTATGTGTTTGAAAGACCCGGCTTATGAGGAAGAATAGCTAGATGGCAGGTTTTATTGTCTGAATATGATATAGTATATGTGTCTCAAAAAGCAATCAAAGGAAGTGCTGTAGCAGAATTCTTAGCTGATCGAGCTAGCAAAGATTATGAACCGGTGCAGTTTGAGTTCCCAGATGAAAACCTGATGGCAATATGCCAGGTAGAGGAAGTAAAAGAGGAGGGAGAAACATGGAAAATGTACTTCGACGGGGCATCAAACCTATCGGGGTAGGGGATAGGTGCAGTGTTGATATCCCCTGAGGGTGATTATCTCCTAGCGACAGCTCGATTAATGTTCCCGGCCACAAACAATTTGTCAGAATATGAAGCTTGCAGTTTTGGAATTCAGATGGCGTTAGACAAAGAAGTAAAGAAGTTGGAGGTTTATGGTGATTCAGCCTTGGTAATTTACCAAATGAAAGGAGAATGGCAGACGAGGGAGCCAAAACTAGTCAAATACTGTGCCTAGAGAAAATAATCAGTTGGCAGACGCATTAGCAATCCTTGCTTCAATGTTTAAAGTGGGCACTAATACAGAGATCCAGCCGATCCAGATTCAGATGAAAGATTCCCCAGCACATGTGATGAGTGTGGAAGATTAGGTAGAAGGAAATCCGTGGTATTTTGATATCTTCCTGTATATCAAATGCCAAAGATACCCAGAACATGCCACAGAAAATGACAAGAGGGTGATTCGAAGAATGGCAATAGGTTATCTCCTAGAAGGTGACACTTTGTACAAGAAAAGCTGCGACCAAACGTTGCTTAGATGTGTAGGTTCAACAGAAGCCAGGAGGATTGTAGAAGAAGTGCATAGAGGTTCATGTGGGAGTCATGTCAGTGGGCATAAGATGGCGAGACAGATTATGAGAGCAGGTTATTATTGGTTGACATTGGAAACCGATTGTATCAAATATGTCAGAAGATGTCGTGAGTGTCAAATTTACGCTGATCAAATTCATGTGCCTCCAAATCCATTACATGTAATGTCAGCTCCATGGCCTTTCTCAATTTGGGGGATGGATATGATCAGAGTTATAAACCCCAAGGCTTCAAACGGGGACAATTCATATTGGTTGCAATCGATTACTTTACAAAGTGGGTTGAAGCAGCTTCCTATGCAAGTGTTACTCAAGAAGTGGTTACCAAGTTCATCAAGAAAGAGATCATCTACCGATATGGGTTGCCAGAAAGGATTATTACTGACAATGCATCCAACTTGAACCAAGGATTGGTGGAAGAAACTTGCAAACGGTTCAAGATTGTGCATAGTAACTCAACCATTTACAGACCTAAGATGAATGGTGCAGTGGAGGCAGCCAATAAGAATATTAAGAAGATTGTGGCGAAGATGACGGAGACATATAGGGATTGGCACGAGAAGCTTCCTTTTGCTCTTCATGCTTATCGGACTTGTGTTAGGACCTCAACTGGGGCAACTCCGTAGTCTTTGGTATATGGAATGGAGGCAGTGGTACCAATCGAAGTGGAAATACCGTCCATACGGGTATATCGAGAGACTAAATTGGAAGAGTCTGAATGGGTTCAAGAGAGATATGATCAGCTCAACTTGGTCGATGAGAAAAGGTTAACGTCTTTATGTCATGGCCAAATGTACCAAAAGAGGATGGAGCAGGCATTTAACAAGAAAATACGCCTGAGAGAGTTCAAAGAAAGAGATTTGGTACTGAAAAAGATCATACCAGAACAGGGTGACCCAAAGGGCAAGTGGGTACCTAATTAGGAAGGCCCATTCGTGGTAAACAAAGCATTCTCCGGTGGAGCATTAATTTTACAAGAGATGGATGGGGAAGAGTTTCCCAGGCCTATCAACTCTGACACAGTCAAGAAATATTATGCCTAAAAAAAACTAGGCTTAAAAAAGAAAGAGGTCGCAAAAAGAGAAATGAAATATAAGGGGGGGGGGTCCAAGTTGAAAACCTGCAAAGGGCGGCTTAGCTCCATTGGGGGTCACTTGAGTTGAAAACCCGAAAAGGGCAGTTCAAGTGAAGGATGGAAAAGGAGGAACTTGAGTTGAAAACCCGAAAAGGGCGGCTCAGGTGGAAAATGGAAGGACATAGTCTGTTGGCATTACACTTCAAGAAAATCTCTTAAGGTCAAAAGGGTAAGAATCTGGTCCAGACTGAATTGGGAAAGGCTACATCAAAACCAATTTCGAAGAACTTTCAGCAAACGTCACAAAACCGTCGTCGGAGTATTCATCGACATGAGGTTGTATCTCTTCAGCATGTTTTATTAGTATATGTATTAATTCCTTGCTACATAAGTTTATCTCTTTCTGTTTGTACACATTTCTTTATTAATGAAATTTCGAAGTCTTTAGTAAAATTTGTTTTCTTTCTGCATTACATGTCGTAAATAAATATTGGTTTGGTTCTTCAAAATTTGTTTAAAAATAAATTGCTGAAAACAGACATGGAAATGGTCGCTTTTAATTGTTCAAGAGGAGGTATTAGTAAAAGATATAAAGGAACATAAGTCATCATTTAGGGCAAGAGAATTCAAAAGGAATTAGGGTAAAAGTATCAATAAAGGTGTAAAGGGGGCACGAGATTAGTAAAAGATTGAGTTAAAACAGCAGGTGAGGAGTTGGAAGAGGAAGGCTCAGGCCAAAAGTGAAGAGGAACACAAGAAAGAAATACATGGCTGCTGAGTAATTTGGCAAAAGGAAATATATTCAAACCAAAGCCATATACATTTTGCATCAGCATACAACATTACATTAGCATCCGACATTGCATTGTCATTCCAACACGTAACAAAGCATACTTTTCAAAGCAAATTTTTAGGAAATTTATCAGGGAATCCGTACGGTTCACAGCTCGAAAAGATTTTTCCAAGGTCTTGTTTATTTCGGTTTGGTAAATCAGATGACTCAGTGCAGCATCTTCAAAATTGGCTTCAGATGACTCAGTGTAGCATTTTCAAAATTGGATTCGGTGAGCTCGGTGCAACACATTTCAAAATGGTTCAGGAAGATTCGGTGAATCGGGTTAACACGGTGCATTTCTTCCAAATTGGATTCGGTGAGCTCGGTGCAGCACATGTACAAACAGTTCAGGATAATTCAGTGAATCAAGTTGATGTAGTGCAGTATTTCTTCAAGATTGGATTCGTGCGGTCCCTCCCCAAGATTTTATCAAATAAGGTTTCCGTAGCCTTCAATGAAAGGGGTGTCTATGTCTTTGCGCACTTCCTGACTCTAAAAAAGTATGCAAACTACTTCTTTGCACACTTCCCGATAGTTAGAAGGCACACAAAGAAGGGCAGCTCTAGACACCCATTTTTGTCCTATATCCTTCAATGTAAATCAATTCATGTCTTAATAGGTATTAGAATCACCTAGAGGCATTTCAGGCATTTTCGCAATAAGGGCATTTTGGTCATTTATACACTCAGGGGCATTTTAGTCATTTTTAAGTCCGTTTTTAATTTAGAATAGCTAATTCATTTTAGTCATTTAGGGTGCATTTGAAAAATTCAAAAAAATCTTAGTGTGCGCTTTTGCATGTTCCACATCTTAGCTTCATTTAGTAATTTAGCACTGTTGCTTTTTAATTATGTAGTTTAAGTTCAATTTAGTTCTTCAATTAACTAATCCGCAATTTAGCAATTAATTAGATATGCCTAAATTCTCAATTTATCAATTAATTAGATATGCACAAGTTGGACCTGCATTTTATGTGTGCTTTTGCACTTCATTAGTTAATTGCATTTAGTCATGCTATATTTAATCATATAGTTCAGGCACTTTTGGTAATGGGTCAAGTCTCGAATTGGCATTTTCATATTTAATTTCTAGTATGTCCCATCCATTTTCATCTTTTTCATTAATCCTGTTTTTTTATTTCTCATTGGTCTATTGGTCACATATGGCTAGTTACATGTATATCCTCCATAACTCATAATTAGGCATTCGCATCTTAGTTAAAATGTAGAAATAAATTCATGGCATTTAAATTTTCAACATGAAGGCACTTAAATTTCCAAATCTCCAAAGTAAAATGCTCAGGTTACAAGATCATATTTTTACAAAATACAAAAAAATGTCTTCATTTACAGGGAATTACTAAGTCCCCAATCAGTTCCCATTTCCCTTTCCTAATCCTTTCTCATCTCTTATCCCACTTGTTCTTCCCTAAAGTCTTCTTTTCCTTGTGCTTAGGAGCACATGCTGCAAGTAGCTTTGAATCACATCACCAGGCACCTGTTCCTACTCAAAGTAATCCTTTCTCCTTAATGCAACATCCTTTGTTTGAGCTTTACCAGATCTAGGACATCAAACCTGCAAACAGCATGTGTTCCAGTTTTAGCTCATTCTCAGATTGTCACTAGCCAACGTACATCACAGCAAAGGGTCAAAATCCACAAAATATGCAACAATGCATAAAAGCAGCAGGAAAATCAATATTGCAGCAATTCAGCGCAAACAGAAATAGATTTAAAGCAATTAACCAAGAATGAAAATTTATCACAGCTTCACAAGAGCATACATTTCCAGTTCAATAATGAGCAGGATCAATTGAGCAAGAGGCGGACTAGCATACAAGTTTGGCAGAAGAAAAACATTTGTACAGAGAAATTAGGGAAAGGCAGAGGCAAGACACAAGCACATCACGGTAAACAGGATAACGCTCAATTATGAGTTCACATTGCAACACCATTCCCAATTACCATCAGAATCCATAGACAAGAACCATCAAAGTTATAATGAAATAAAATGGCATGGGAAACCGGCTTACCTAATTGTTCTGAACTTAAACCGAGAGCTGTTGAAAGTCAACAGAAGAGGTCCTAGCTGACTTGGCATGGCATGGAGCGGTTTCAAACGAAATTCCACATTGTCCCATTAGCCACTTCAGCGGATTACAAAGGAGGGTGAACACGTGAATAGTCAAGGAATTAAGAGGATTTGATCATGTCGTCTATGACCATAAAAATAATCCCCACAATAAACTAACTAGAATAGCTAGGGCAAGTAGGGGTCGAATCCCACGGAGAAGGTTTATGTGATGAACGATAGAGAATAAAGAAAAATCTTTTCCAAAAATCAAGTAGAAAACAGGGGATTGTAAATATCAATTTATAAAGAAAACAATTAAACTAAAAATCAAAGCAAAGCAAATTAAATCTAAATCTAAATCTAAAACAGAATATAAAGCAAACAATTACTTCTTCTCCAGTGGTATGATTCAATCAGATTAACTATGGATCCTTGATTTAAAAGGTGAATTAAGCATCTTATTCTTGACTGACAACTGATATAGGTTTCCCAACATGTATTTTAGATAAGAGGCGGATTAAAGCTGCAGTTATCCCTTTTATTCTTTCAGCAATCGATTACTTTCTTAGGGCTTAAAGATCACTTGAGAACAAAGCATTAAGATTAATTAATTTTACACACATGCCTACAAAGTAGAACCATACGAGGAGAAATTTCTCGCCCTCCGATAGACAAATACCCATTAAGCAGCGATTAAACAAACCTAATTTGCTACATAGAATCAAACTTGAGTGATTAATTCTAAGCTTGATCTAGCCATAGATCTTCCTCTTACATAGTTAGTGGCCACATAACTCAAATAAGATTCAGAATCATAAAATTATTTTAGGTTTTTGACTACTATCATCAAGAACTTAACACAAAATTATAAGTATAGAAATCTCACCATAATCAATTGATTGAATTCACCAAAGGATTAGAAGTATTAAGGATTTAACTACTCATGGACTTAGGAAAATCCATGAGAGGCATAAGAATACTTACAAAGCAAAGGAGGAACGATTTCTCCTTCTTGAAACCCTAGGGACGTCGCACCCCTCTATGGCTACAGAGGGTGTCGACTTCTCCCTCTTCTAAAACTAGAGAAAACCTAAAAACTAAAGAAAGGTAGAAAAAGAGAATTATCTAAATCTATGATGTGTAAAAGTATTATGTGTTTTGTGATACAGGAGGTGGCTATTTATAGTGGAGGAATAGGGTAGGAGGTGACTATTTATGTGTAAAAGTATTATGTCTCCAAGTTGGATTAGGTGTCATCCTAGAGTAGAATCCAAGTCAAAAGAGGATTATGGAATTTTCTGGAATCTGGCAGGAACTTCGACTTGATATTCGGGCTTGAAGATGGCAGATGTGGGCTTTGTACTTCAAAACAAAGTTGTAGAGCTCGGAGTTAGCTTTCCAACGGCTACCCATGGGTTTAAAATAGACATTTGAGCAGAAAGTTATGGTCTTTCTACGAAGACTGCGCTGAAACCGGGCTTATATCGCAAATCTGCGGGATTATTGCGGGATTTGGATATTCTTTTGGATATTAGGCCTATAAATTGGGATTTTAACTCCAATTATAGGTTTATATGGGCTGAGTATATTCCCATATAAATAATCCAAAAATCCTCAACTTCAGGGCTTCTTCTGGATTTGGCTTCAATCCTTTGCAAATAAAGCTCCAAATCTTCAATTTTTACTTCTTGAATTAATTCTTCAATTGTCTTCAAATCTTCAAAATACCTTCAATCACGAACTTAGCATCTTCAAATCTTCATTCCAAATGACTAAATTCATATATAGTTGAGTAAAAAGTCACTAAAATAGCTCCAAAAAGAGTGAAAAACAATAAGTTTTCACTTTTCTTGTCTTCAAGACCTAAAAACACAAATACTAACAAAATAGGGTAAAAACACATATAAAAATAGCAAAAAGTATATAAAAATAGCTATAAAAACTTGCATAATTTGAGCTCGATCAGGATGAATAAGGCAACATAAATAGAAGGAAGAGAATGAAATTGAAACGGTACCTGAGGCGATGACCTGGCAGTACAGGTGCAGACAAAAGACCACCCAAATTCCTAATTAACCATGCTGAATCATCACCTCCAACAGAGAGTATCTGAGATAAAAGAAAAAGGGTCAAATAAGTGAAGTTGGGGGCAAAATTTTAAAGCCATTAGATCAAGAATAAACTAACGGTGGAAATGAAAAGCTAGAGAGGTTTATATACCTAATTTTTCTTCAATTCAGGAGAAAAAAGGTTTTTGAAAAAAGGAGAGGAAGTAACTAGGGTTTTGGGGGCCTTGGGAGTTCATCGTTTTTAGGCTTTCTTTTTTTATGAAAATTAAAAAAAGAGCAGAAGAAAAAGCTTACAAGGAAAGACTCACCTAGCTTGAGATTCTGTCTTGAGCCATGAAGGGAGTTTGAAGCTTTTTGTTTCTCGAACCCTTCTCCTAAAAAGCTTGTCGTTGTTCCTGTTTCTTCTTGGTTCGGGGTACAAGTCACCACTTTTGTTCACGCGGAGGGGTTAAAATCGCTCCTTTGTGGTGTGTAAGGGTCGGTCTTAGGCTCTAGGTTTTAGTTTTTTTTTTTTTCGAAAAAGAGGTTCTTTTTGTTTCTTTCGGCGTTGTGACAGAAAAGGATTAGGGCTTAGACGGCTGAGCAAAGGAGGAAGAAGGTACGACTTTTACCCTTAAAAAGGTAAACTTTTTAACTCCCTTCAATTTAGTCCTTTTTTTAGTCTATTGAGTTCATAAGGTTGCTAGTTAATTCATCTAAGGCTGAAATATCGTGGGAGTGTTTAAATAACCCCTCTTATGCGTGGTCTGATTCATTTAACTCCCTCTGGTTATAGGATTGGTTCAATTTGACCATCTGCAAAATGATTTTACAATAAAAATCAAATTTTTAATTAAAAGTTAGGATTTTTTTATGAAGGAAAGGTGATGTAAATGGGATATTTGGCTAAAAGATTTATCCTTTGAGGAAAGGATTGGATTTTTGCAAATAATTAGTGAATAAAGGTGACACCTTGGAATAAAAAATTGAGATTTCAAGTAACTTGTAAATAAAAGATTGAAGCTTTAAATAACTTAAATAAAAATGTCATCTTTGGGTAAAAGATTGAATTTTTAGTAATTAGTAAGTAAAAATGTCATCTTTGGGTAAAAGATTGAATTCTTAGTAATTAGTAAGTAAAAATGTCATCTTTGGGTAAAAGATGGAAACTTTTAGTAATTAGTAAGTAAAGATGTCACCTTTGAGCAAAATATTGATTTTTTAGTAAATAGAGATGTAACATTTGAATAAAAGATTGAAGTTTTAAAAAGTAATTTGTGAATAAAATGTCATCTTTGAATTAAAGTTTGAACTTTTAGGCCATTAGTAAGTAAATTGATTAGCTTTTGAAAAACATTGTTTGGAAGGCTAGGTTAAATTAAGATGAGATTAAATTAAAATTAAGACTCAAGTATATGTTAATCAAGTTTAAATCTTTTTAACTTTGTACTTGGGTCTTGAATTTGTTGTTGGGTCTTCAAATGGTTTAGATGGATCTAGTCAATCTTTGCAATAAATTTAATTAATATGTTTATTTATTTGGTCTTTGTTTTGTTGCTCTTTGGGCCTTCGTACTTGTTTATGTGAAGCCCATTTCATGTGTAATTGAGTTATATTGACATGTTTGGATTCCCATTATATTTGAGTCTTGTACTTGGACAATCTTTGTGTTTAGAAGTCTAGCTATCTTAATCCTGCCTAAGTTTAAATAAAATTAAGGCTTAGAATTTAGGAATAGTTGCATGTGCATCCATATTTCAATTCCATGATTATATTGTTGCTATGATCATAAGACTAAATTGAAATGACTCCCGTGAAGGGAAAGGAATGCGGCTCATTCATGCGTGTCTGAGTTTGCTTGACTTCTCTCGGAGGCTTGGAAATTTTCGGAGGTCGTTTACCATTTATTGGGAGGCGGTCGAAGGTGTTCCTCGTATAATTAATGGGTAATTAAGTTCAAAAGGAATTTCATGCATGATATGCATCCACGCATTCAAGAATCTAGTATATTAATAAATTAAAGAATTATTAAGGAGAAATCTAAAAAGAAAAGAAAGAAAATGGGATCAGTCAGAAACGAAAAAAGGGGCAATCAGTAATTAAGTAAAAAGAGATTAATCAGAGTTAAGGTAATAGTAATCAGTAAATTAGTAATTAAATTAAATCAGTTGGTAATCAACTTAATTCGGTGTAATTAAGTAAATTGGTAATTTGGTAAACAACTTAATTCGGTGTAATTAAGTAAATTGGTGATTAAATTAAGTAATTTGGTAAACAACTTAATTCGGTGTAATTAAATAAATTGGTAATTTGGTAAATAACTTAATTCGGTGTAATTAAGTAATTCGGTGTAATTAAGTAAGTTGGTAATTTGGTAAACAACTTAATTCGGTGTAATTAAGTAAATTGGTAATTTGGTAAACAACTTAATTCGCTGTAATTAAGTAATTCGGTGTAATTAAGTAAATTGGTAATTTGGTAAACAGCTTAATTCGGTGTAATTAAGCAAATTAGTAATTTGGTAAACAACTTAATTTTGTGTAATTAAGAAAATTGGTAATTAAGCTAAGTAATTTGGTAATTAAATTAGGTAATTAACTTAATTCGGTGTAATTAAGTAAATCAGTAGTCAACTTAATTCGGTGTAATTAAGTAAATCAGTAATTGGCTTAATTTGGTGTAATTAAGTAAATAAATGGCATAATCTAGGAGTCAGTTAAGAATCAAGGAAAAATAATCAGTAAATAAAAGAGCTTAATGGCATGAAATTATTAAAAATAAAAACAACCAAAAATAGAAACCCACAGTTAAGTCTAGACTAGTCAGTGCCGTCTTTTAACGGGCGTCGCGGGGGTGCTAATCCTTCTCCACGCGTACCTGACTCTCGAACCTTTAGGATTCTGGTTAGAAGACCGTTTATTAGGTTTAGTGTTACCTTCGCCAAGCATAGGTTAATATTAGACTTAATAATTGGATAGATGGCTAATCACACCTAGGTTAAAAAAGGATTAGTGGCGACTCCATATAGGTATCAGTAGGTTTCCCATTTAAATCGTTTCGGCAGGGTCCCCTGGACCTGGACGTTGCGACACCGCATAGAACCCAATAGAAACAAAGCATTTACTTCTTCTCCAAGATCAATCTTTATAGTCATTAACTGATATAACATCTCCTGGTAGTCACTCAAGTACTTGGCCATGGATTGTCCCTCTTTACACTTCATATTGGAAAGCTTTCTGACTCCAAAAGCTTTGTTCGTGGGGCTTTTTCTCTCATACAATGCAACAAATTTTTCCCAAGCAGCATGAGTGCTTTTCTCCTGCGCTACATGGTCAAAGACGCTAATGTCAACCCATTTTCTTATTTTGCCCAACGATTTTCTATCAAGCTTCTTCCAATAATCATCTGATGTATCACTTGGTTTACCCGAATCACCCAATAACGGATCAAACAAGTCCTTGCAGTATAGATGATCTTCCATCACCGGTTTCCAAATATTAAAATTTGTAGATGTTAGTTTCATCATGGAACAACTATCATTCTCCATGATTCAAAGTTGTAACTTGAAGCTCTGGTACCAGTTGTTGGGAGGCCCTGCAGTATATGCACATGCGGAAGCAAAACAATACTAATACCCATAGACAACAAACCAACAACAATATCCAAACCAATGATCCAAAGTAGTTAAAATAAATTAACTAATCCATCAAATAGATATATCTAAACCAAGCAAGCAAAAATCTGAACCGACAACAATCAAGAAAAATAAAGAACATGAGATTTACAAGGAAAACCCTTCCGTGTGAAGGAAAAAACCACGGGGCAAAACCGGATAATAAATCAACCATGAGAAATAAGTGATTACAGTTATTTAAGTTTAAGCTAATTGCCCAAAGCATAAACACCAACAAATTGGAACTTAAATACAAGGATTCACCTCTTTGAATAACCAAGAAATCAAACCCCAAAGAAACACCAATTTGTTGCCCACTATCTCTCCCTCCGTCACTCTCTCTATGGAGTAAGAAGAAGAAAAAATATTATTTTTCTTCAACCCACTAGCAAGCTTCTTACTAGTTTTCTTCTAGGTTTCTATTCACCAATCGAGGCCGCCGCTTGTCCGCTTGGCTTTCTGCCAATTCCAAATCCCAATAGATTTCACGAATTGAAACATTCAATTCGGCCAAAAAGCAATTCATGCCTTAATTTGAAGCCAAAGTCGGTTAAAGAAAACAAAGCCCTTTTCTTGATTAATCATGACCATTGGATTAAAGTGCCATCACAAGATCTTGGCCATCCAATGTCATTAAAGCTATATGGGCCACATGTGATGCGCCCAAGGCTTATCATGGAGGGAATGATGCACCAAGGACTTATCATGGACTTGAATATGTCAATGGAGAGCTAGGAAAGGATGTGCATGGGCTGCATGGAGGCATGGAGATGCATGGAGACCATGGAGATAACGATGGGCTTGTTTCATGACCAAAGAAGGTGCCAATCGATCCATTATGCTTGCCTAATGGTCCAATGACAAGATCAAGAGCTAAGAAGTTCAAGGATGCACTATTGGGCCTTGTTCGAAGTCATCTTGATGATATGAAGACCATTCAAGTTTAATTGAAGAGCTTTGATGATGATTTGAGCAAGAAAACACCAATCAATTACAAGTTCATCACTTTGCTTGCTATTGATTCTACATGGCCGGATTGACATTGTGGCATGAGCCCATTAGCATTTAGTTTGCTTTGTTTGCACTTAATTTGTTTAGTTTAGGACTAACATTTTTTGTTTTCTTAGGATTAACACTAGTTTGTTAGGGACTAGCAAAACTTAAGTGTGGGGGAAATATGATCAGACCAAATTTATGCATCTTTTTATGAGCATTTTCCTATGCTTTTTGGGTATTTTATGCTCGATTATGCCTTATATTGGGTATATTTGTGTTTATAGGTGTTGAAGAGAAGAAAAGTGCAAAATCATCAATTTTGCATCTTTTTGGAGCCTTTTTGGATGATTTATGACACAAGTATTTTCCAAGGACATTTTAGATGAAGAATGGAGCTATCAAGATCGTGATTGAAGAGCTTGAAGAGTCAATTTTATGCTTACCAAAGTTATAAAGTTGATTGCCAAGAGTTTTCAAGGCAAAGGAGCAAAAACAGGTTCAAGGCAAGAAGACATGTCAAGGTGTCGAACCAAGCACTGGAGCACCTGGGTGATCAGACAAAGCACATGGGTCTTCAGAAAAGCCATGTGGGCGCCCAGGGGGAGTGGTGACACTCATCCCGCGCGCACCCAGCCACCACAAGCGGCAACCCATGTCACTTCCTCTTGAAGCTATTTCAATTCTTTCCAGATTTGGCGACAGTTCTGTAAATCAGGCATAACTTTTGATCCAGAACATCGTTTAAGGCGAATGAGTATGCGTTGGAAAGCTATCTCCAAGAGCTATAACTTTCTTGTTTTAGTCAAAGCCTAATTCGGACGTTTTCATTGACGAAAATGCCTCTGAAATCAGCGGAGAGAAACTGTCATGAGCCTGTTTTGCGGGATTGACCAATTTGAGCCCAAAATCCTATTTGGATTAGCTTGAAGACTTGGAGAGAAGCCCAGGCCGTCCCCTAGGGTTTGTTTAAGCCATCTAGAACTCTAAAATCTACCCTAGGCCGTCCCCTATATATACCCTCTTATCCTAGAACCCTAGTACACCTTATTTTCTCAACCTTTACTCTTGTTATTTGCAATTTGGAGAGGAGGCAGCCGCCCACCTCTAGCTTTGTAAGTCTCTCATGGATTGTTTACAATCCATGAGTAGGTAAACTCTTATACTTCTTTTCCTTAGGTATTTTTGATCAATGAATCTATGGTGAGACTTTTGTTCTTAATAATTTGATTTTTCTGTTTGAATATGTTTCTTATCCCTGTGCTTCATCTTATGTGTTCATATTTTGATTGATTTGGTGCGCAACTTATCTTGAGATTTATGAAAACTATTGTTAGATTCAAGTAGCTTGAATAAAGCTAAAGTTGGTCGAAGTGACAATTGTAAATCTAGGAGTCCTAGGTTCAATGGGATTATCAAATCTTGTTGAAATCTTTAGGCCGAGATGGAAATTGATGTAGGCAAGTTTGGTATTGATTTATCATGCATGTGGATAAGTAAAGCTTAATGCTTATTCTAGGAAGGGGTGAAACCTAGATTAGAACAAAAGAAATTAATTGTCGGTGAGATGCGGGTTAATTTTATTAGCATGTTGGAATGAGCATCACGTCTAATTCCGATACCAATTATTCAAATGGAGTTGTTTAAGATATTAGGAGGTTTACTTTGTTCCAATGAAAATTGATGTCTACGTCTTAGGCTATATATCGATTTGGGATGATTTATGATTCTTAATTGATTGCAATTTAAGTCAAATTCATGCTTTGTGTCTGTGATGCATGATTTCCTTTATCGAAATAATTACCTAAAGGAGAGGAAGTATGTTTTTTTACTCATTGTTTTTCTCAAACTCTTTTTCTAGGTCTTAAATTTAGTTTTCTTTTATTGTTTTCTAGTTTAATTTAGTTATTTTGAAAAATCCTTAAAATCCCTTTTTGGTAAGCTTTTCTTTAGTGTAATTTGGCTTTAATTTGCTCCTACCTTCTCTGTGGATTCGACCCCTACTTGCCCTAGCTAGTTTAATTTAGTTATTTTGAAAAATCCCTTTTTTGTAAGCTTTTATTTTGTGATTTGTTCAACGACCGATCACTGATCTTAGTTTAACAATTGCAGGTCTAATTGTCAACAAAGACCGACGAAAGAAGAGGAGTTGCTTAGTGAAGATTGTCGACATACACATCTAGAAGTTGAAGTTGTCAAGTTGATCTTTGAAAGCTTTTCAAGGATAGATTTGAATCTAACACAACTAGATTCGTATCAATTGGTAATTAGAGCATAGGTTATTCATCTTCAATCGGTAAATCTACCATTTTTTTCATCAATCATCAAGTTCTAAATCCATCTTAGTCCATCTAGTTGAAAATCAAAAAAATCAGAAACTTTGGAATTTTATTGTGGATTCATCTTAGCTCCAATTGACTTGAAATTTCAGATTTGGAGTCCTCATACCTTGTGAATTTTGTTCTGGGTTCGTTTGAGGACAGAAAGCTTTGAAATTTGAGATTTAGAGTTCTTTAGTGTGATCTTTCTGGGAAAAATATAAAAAAAAAAATTTAAAAATCTGTGTTGTTATCGCAATTTTGGGAATTTGGGGATTAGGGTTTTGAGTTATTGTTGCAATTGAGCTAATTTGTTGCAATTAACCCTAATTGAGTGCAATTGGTTGTTTTGTTTGAGATTCTTGGGTTGCTTTTGCTGTGATTAAGGGTAATTTGAAGAATTTCAGGTTGGAACCCTATTGGATTCAAGTGGTACAAAATTGGATTTAAGTGGTACTAGGGTTCTTGATTGATTGAATTGGATGAATTGTGTTTTATGTGTTTTGATTGGATTTGTGCAGTAAGCTTTGGCGATATAAGGAGGCTACAAACTGGTTTGAGATCACTTTTACTTTGATTCACATAAGTTTTTACTCCTAATTGTTTGTTCCTCAAGTAGGTCACGAGAAGAAAGAAGTACTCTTACAAGTTGCTCTTATTTGGCTTATTGAAGCTAGTAAAAGGCAGAATCTGGTGAGATAATCAAGTGTGTTAGAGGACCGCCAAATCCATAGGTTGTGTGCAAACACGAGAGCACAACAAGGTAAACACACACACACTAGTGAGGATTTTTGCTACTAACTTTTCTTTTTGTTGTAGGTACAATGGAAGAAGAGCAAAATCAGGCCAATATGGCTACCATGTTGCAAAATATAATGCAACAATTAGGCACCATGTCTACAATAATGGATGCCATGTCCACGCAAGTTAATCAAAGATTGGACATGATACGAATCTAATTGTGTTAGATTCAAATCTACCCTTTGAATATCCACCAAAGTCGACTTGAAGCACCAACTCTCCTAGATGAGTAAAATCGATGATCTTCACTAAGCTTGATCTCTTCATTTGTTTCCCTTAAGCCTTCAATTAGACTTGCAATTGAACACCTAAGATCACAAGATTCACAAACAATTAAGCTCACACAACCTAATTGTTTGCTAGGACTCTACAAGATTGAAGAACCCTAAGTTTGCTCAAACTAGACAATGAAGCTAAGATAATCAATTTGGGTGTATAAACCTCAACTTTATTAATCAACTCAACTTCACTTTACAATAGGGGGTTGGTCCCTTTATATAGGCATAGGGAACAACCAAAATCCTAAAAATAAGACCTAATTTTTGACCAAACATAAGGGCTAGGGAAAAACTAGTCCAAGCCCAACTAGGAAAAGGAAATAAAAGCATAATTAAACAAGGATTGGACAAACAGAGCAAACTAAAGCTAATGGGCTCATACCATGATGTCAATCCGGCCATCTAGAATCAATAGCAAGAAAAGTGATGAACTTGTAATTGATTGGTAATTTCTTGCCTAAATCATCACCAAAGCTCTTCAATTGAACTTCAATGGTCTTCAAGTCTTCAAGATGAGTTCGAACAAGGCCCATGAGTGCATCCTTCAATCTCTTAGCTCTTGCTCTTGTCATCGGACTAATAAGTATCTTCACTGGATCGAATGGCATCTTCTTGGTGCTTGGAACATGATTATCGATATTTCAATGGTCTCCATGCATCTTCATGCTTCCTTGCAGCCCTTGCACATCCTTTCCTTGCTCTCCATTGTCATCTTCAAGTCCATGATAAGTCCATGGCGCATCATTCCCTCCATGATAAGCCTTGGCCGCATCATTCTGTTCCCCTTGAAGAAGATTTGTCTTCAAATCTTACTTGTATCGCATCACATATGGAAAGCTCTCAATGAACTCGTATTGCACACCATATGGATGGAGTTCAACCTCTCTAATGGATGGCAACCCACTAGGAATTTCCTCACAAAGGTAAGCTACATGCTTCTCTCCTTGCATCAAAACAACTTTAGTTCTTTCAGTTTTAGGACTTACAAACTCCTTCTTCTCACACGCCTTTTCCTTGAATGGAATTCTCTCATCTTGCATGTAAGGAGTTTTCCATGAGCTACTAGATGATGTAAAACTCTCTTTGGTCAAATGAATTTCATTAGCCAAAGTATCAAAACTTGTATTCATGGTATCGATGCGTTGTATTAGGGTTTGCAACATAGTTGCCAAATTAGCTTGATTTTCAACTCCTTCCATTGTACCTACACAAGAGAACAAAAATTAGTAGCAAAAATCCTCACAAGTGAGTGTGTGTATACCTTTGTGCTCTCGTGTTTGCACTCAACTTAATGATCTATAATCCATTCAAACAACTTTTGTAGCCTCCTTATTCTGTCCCATGCTTGCTTCAAAATCCAATTAGAAAAAGCACAAAACAAAGCACAAATCAACCAATTCAATCAAACAATTCAAAACCCTAGTACCACTTATCTCAAATTTTATACCACTTGTTTCCAATAGGGTCTGAATTTCGTCAAATTAAGCCTTCAATCACAGCAAAAGCAACCCAAGATGCTCAAATCAACTCTCAATTAAGTTTAATTGCAACAAATTAGATCAATTGCAAAATCAAAACCCTAATCCCCAAATAACCTTGATAAGAAACCGATTGAAGATGACAACCTATGCTCTTCTTACAAATTGATATGAATCTAGGGGTTTTAGATTCAAATCTACCCGTTGCATATCCACCAAAGTCGACTTGAAGCACCAACTCTCCTAGATGAGTAAAATCGATTGGTCTCTTCGTTCGTTTCCCATAAGCCTTCAATTAGACCCGCAATTGAACACCTAAGATCACAAGATTCACAAACAATTAAGCTTACACAACCTAATTGTTTTGTAGGACTCTACAAGATTGAAGAATCCTAAGTTTGCTCAAACTAGAACAATGAACCTGAGATAATCAATTTGGGTGTATAAACCTCAACTTTATTAATCAACTCAACTTCACTTTACAAGAGGGGGTTGGTCCCGTTATATAGGCATAGGGAACAACCAAAATCCTAAAAATAAGACCTAATTTTCAACCAAACATACGGGCTAGGGAAAAACTAGTCCAAGCCCAACTAGTAAAAGGAAATAAAAGCATAATTAAACATGGATTGGACATAGTCAAACAAGGCCCAACCCAAATAACATCCAAACTTAAAAATAAGCTAATCTAAGAAAGAATTAAGCCAAAACAGAGCAAACTAAAGCTAATGGGCTCATACCATGATGTCAATCCGGCCATCTAGAATCAATAGCAAGAAAAGTGATGAACTTGTAATTGATTGGTAATTTCTTGCCTAAATCATCACCAAAGCTCTTCAATTGAACTTCAATGGTCTTCAAGTCTTCAAGATGAGTTCGAACAAGGCCCATGAGTGCATCCTTCAATCTCTTAGCTCTTGCTCTTGTCATCGGACTAATAAGCATCTTCACTAGATCGAATGGCATCTTCTTCGTGCTTGGAACATGATTATCGATATCTCAATGGTCTCCATGCATCTTCATGCTTCCTTGCAGCCCTTGCACATCCTTTCCTTGCTCTCCATTGTCATCTTCAAGTCCATGATAAGTCCTTGGCGCATCATTCCCTCCATGATAAGCCTTGGGCGCATCATTCTGTTCCCCTTGAAGAAGATTTGTCTTCAAATCTTGCTTGTATCGCATCACATATGGAAAGCTCTCAATGAACTCGTATTGCACACCATATGGATGGAGTTCAACCTCTCTAATGGATGCAACCCACTAGGAATTTCTCACAAAAGGTAAGCTACAGGCTTCTCTCCTTGCATCAAAACAACTTTAGTTCTTTCAGTTTTAGGACTTAGAAACTCCTTCTTCTCACACGCCTTTTCCTTGAATGGAATTCTCTCGTCTTGCATGTAAAGAGTTCTCCATGAGCTACTAGATGATGTAAAACTCTCCTTGGTCAAATGAATTTCATTAGCCAAAGTATCAAAACTTGTATTCATGGCATCCATGCGTTGTATTAGGGTTTATAACATAGTTGCCAAATTAGCTTGATTTTCAACTCCTTCCATTGTACCTACACAAGAGAACAAAAATTAGTACCAAAAATTCCTCACAAGTGAGTGTGTGTATACCTATGTGCTCTCGTGTTTGCACTCAACTTAATGATCTATAATCCAATCAAACCACTTTTTTAGCCTCCTTATTCCGTCCCATGCTTGTTGCAAAATCCAATTAGAACAAGCACAAAGCAAAGCACAAATCAACCAATTCAATCAAACAATTCAAAACCCTAGTACCACTTATCTCCAATTTTATACCACTTGTTTCCAATAGGGTCTGAATTTCATCAAATTAAGCCTTCAATCACAGCAAAAGCAACCCAAGATGCTCAAATCAACTCTCAATTAAGTTTAATTGCAACAAATTAGATCAATTGCAAAATCAAAACCCTAATCCCCAAATAACCTTGATAAGAAACCGATTGAAGATGACAATCTATGCTCTGATTACAAATTGATATGAATCTAGGGGTTTTAGATTCAAATCTACCCTTTGAATATCCACCAAAGTCGACTTGAAGCACCAACTCTCCTAGATGAGTAAAATCGATGATCTTCACTAAGCTTGATGTCTTCGTTCGTTTCCCTTAAGCCTTCAATTAGACCCGCAATTGAACACCTAAGATCACAAGATTCACAAACAATTAAGCTTACACAACCTAATTGTTTTCTAGCTGTAGACACCCGTTTTGGTCATGTATCCTTTAATATAAATTAATTTATTTCTTATTCAGCCTTAGGGTCGTCTAAGGGTATTTTGGTCATTTTTGCACCCAGGGGCATTTTGGTCATTTTTTGCACTTAGGGGCATTTTAGTCATTTTTAGGTTCACCTTCAATTTAGATCAGCTAATTTATTTAGGTTACCTAGATTACATTGAAAAAATTGAAAGAATCTTAATGTGTACTTTTTGAATTTTTGCATATTTTTCATTTAGTAATTTAGTTTTGTTGCACTTTAATCATATAGCTTAATCACTTTTAGTAATAGATTTAGTTTTCGATTGTGATTCCCATTGTGATTCTCATATTCATTTTTAAGTATGTCCCATCTACTTTCCCTTTCCCATTAGTCATGATAGCCATTAACCATATTAGTTGTTAATCATATTAGGTTATATTAAAGGCCATTTCATGAAACATGCATGGGCATTTGTTAATCGGATTCAATCTCAAATATTTTCTAAAAAAGGGAAATTATTCATAGCATATTGGACCATTTCATGTAATTAGCCTTCATTTATTTAAGTACATTCGCATAAGCAAAAATAATAATAACAAAATAAAATAATAAAAATAGTAAAAATAAGAAGTGTGTTTACATTCATTATTCTCTCTAGTTTTTGTGTAGAATTACAGGTTTTTTAGGCTACTACATAAAGGAATTTCTCATTGGAGTCATTTTTGTATCTCTCCTTTCTTCTCCATTTGGCACATAAAGAAACTACATACCCTCACTGGAGTCGATCCCAAATGCCTTCGATAAATTTGGACCTTGCAAGAAAAAGCAATGCAAAGCACAAGAAATGTTCCCCAAGGGCTGAAAGCATGAACACTACCAGTAAGTGCACATGTGTATGCTTGGGGGAAAAGAGCTTACTGTTGGCCACATAGAGCACAAGGGTTGAGGTGAGGCCTCACCCTTGAGATGTCATTGAGGCCATAAGGAAACAAAGGGGGAAATACGCTAGAAGCTGACATGAGAAAAGAAATAGGGGCAAAAACAACGCATGTCAAACTAATAAGGCAATTCACCAAATCATTCTGTCATATAGTTTAAAACATTTACTGCATCCAAACCCTTTTTCAAGTCTAGTTCAAGTTTTGCAAGTTCACATTACGTTCATCAGCATGTATAACTAACAGAAAATTGAGCAAGGCAGGGACACATTCAAGCCATGTCCGCTAGCCCTGCCATCGATGGAACATCGACATGCATTTACACGCAGAGTCCATTAATCAAGTGCTCAAAACATTGTCCTTAACAAAACATTATAATCGTTATTCTAGTAGCATATCAATATCCCAAAACAAGCAGAGGACACAAGCATAGGGCAGATCACCAATTCATATCACAGTATCATTATCAATTACAATCAAACTCATGAGTGGGAGGGGAGCAATTAAAATACAGGAGCAATTAAAAATGAAATAAGGCAAAAAGAAAGACCGGTTTTACCAAATTAAGTCATGAGCCGTGGAAAGGGTTTAGAATTTATCCTATTAGCCACCTCACCAAATACCTGCAAACAAAAAAACAAACTCAGTGACACCTGTGCATGATGCCAAAAGAGTTAAACGCTATAAAGAGGACAAAATACGAATAAAGGGAAGGAAAATTAGAGATGGCAGAGGCCGTTGGATGGGGAGAGGATGGACGGCTAAACTCTATTTTTTCAGAGGTTTATATACCTCCCTTTTTCCTCCACACAGGGGGGGGATTTTTTGGAAAAGAGAGAGAGGAGTGGCAACTAGGGTTTTAGGAGAAAGAAAAGAGGGTTCATCGTTTTTTTTAAGATTTTTTTTTCTAAAAATTTAGAAAAAAAAAGGGAAAAAAGCTTAAAAAGAAAAAAACTTCACCTAGCTTGAGATCCGGTCTTGAGCCATGAAGGGAGTTTGAAGCTTTGATTTTTTCGAACCTTTAAAGAGAAAAAAACGAACCAAAACTCGACCTTTTTTTTTGTTTCTTCCCCCTTGGTTTGGGATTTAGCCCGCCTTTGTTGTTTGCGTGGGAGGGTTTAGTTTTCTTCTTTGTAGTGGGCAAGGGTCGGTCTCGGCTTCATGTTCTAGGGATAGTTTCTGAGAGAGGGAGGCTGCTTTGGTTCTTTTGGGTCGATCGGAAGAGGAAAAGGAGGCTGCGATAGAGGAGAGCTAGGGTTAGGGCGGCTGAGCAAAAGGGGAAGATGAGTACGGTTTAAACCTTATAAAAGGTCAGTTTTTAGCTTCCTTCGATTTAGCCCTTATTTTTCCATCATCTGAGTGCATGAAGTTATGGATTGTTTCATTTAAGGCTTAAATGTTGTGGGAGTGCTTAAATGAAGCCTTATACGTACTATTCAATCCGTTTGAGTCCCTCTGATTGTAGTACTTGTTCAATTTAATCCCCTGCAAAATGGTTTTACAATAAAAAATCAATTTTTTTAGTTAAAAGATTATATTTTTATTAATAAAAGGTGATGTAAATAGGGTATATGGCTAAGGGGTTTATCATTTGAATAAAAGATTGAATTTTTGAGTTTTTGAAAAAAAATGTCTCTTTGGGTAAAAGATTGAATTTTTATAGTGATTAGTAAATAAAATTTTAAGCTTTGAATAAAAGATTGAATTTTTAAGTAATTGGTAAATAAAAATATCTTTTTGAGTAAAAGGTTGAATTTTTAGAGTAATTAGTAAATAAAGATTTAACCTTTGAATAAAAGATTGAATTTTTAAGTAAGTGGTAAATAAAAATTGCATCTTTGGGTAAAAGATTGAATCTTTAGAGTGATTAGTAAATAAAGCTTTAACCTTTGAATGAAAGATTGAATTTTTAGGTAATTAGTAAATAAAATGTCACCTTTGAATTAGAAGTTTAAACTTTTTAGACCATTAGTAAATAAATTGATTAGTTTTTGAAAGAAAAATGTTTGGAAGGATAGATTAAAGTAAGATAAGATTAGGTGAAATTTAAAACTTAAGTATGTGTTAATCAAGTTTAAACCTTTTAACTTTGTGGATTTAATCATTATGCTTATTTATTTTGTCTTTGTTTTGTTATTTTTGGGCCTCCATATTTGTTATGATTGGGTGTGTTGACATGTTTGGATTTCTATTATATTTGAGCCTTGCGCTTGGACAGTATTTAGGGTTTAAAAGCCTAACTATCTTAATCCGGCCTAAGTTTGAATAAAATTAAGGCTTAGAAGTTAGCTTTAGTTGCATGTGCATCCATATTTAAATTCTGAGATTGTGTTGATGTTGCCATGATCATAAGACTGAATTAAAATGACTCCCGTGAAGGGAAAGGAGGGCGGCTCATTCATGCGTGTCTGAGTTTGCTTGACTTCTCCCGGAGGCTTGGAAATTTCCGGAGGTCGTTTACCATTTATTGGGAGGCGGCCGAAGGTGTTCCTCGTATAATTGATGGGTAATTAAGTTTAAAAAGAATCTCATGCATCATATGCATCCACGCATTCAAACAG
>AWWV01008169.1:0-63808 GCA_001974805.1 Corchorus capsularis
TTGTTATTCTAATAGATATATTATATATCTTCATATATAATATAGAATAGAAATTGAAAAAAAAAATGTTTATTCTAGTTTCTATATTCTATTTCTTTATTCTATAATTTAAATTATGGAATTAAATTAGAATAAAGTAAAGGTTATTGAATTACAAATTTACAATATAGATTTTATCTAAATAATAAATGATAATTTATAATATAAATAGGTAAACTTATAAATTCTCGGGTTAAACAGGTCAACTTTTCGGGTCATTCGGGTCTCGGGTGTCACGAGTTTCGGGTTGTACGGGTCTTGGGTTATTTGGGTCACGGGTCAGTCGGGTCACGGATTAATCGGGTTTTGGGTCGGGCGGGTTCGGGTTGTTGACTTTTTGTAGTCAAATCGGGTTCGACGGGTTACGGGTTCGGATGGATTGGACGGTTAATCGGGTGCGGGTCAGCTTTTGACAGCTCTAATCACCATAATTTCCTTTATGAAATCATGGGTATCATATTGATCAAACCAGATTATCGTTTTGATATTCAATTTTGTCTATCAAATCATGATTCTTATATCCATCAATAATCGTTTTGGACAATCAAGTTTATCTTGAATGAAATTTTTGTGAGGGTTCATGGTTACTATGAAATAGCTGATTCTCTCATGTGAACATCATTGCAAGAAATCAGAAGAGGATGTCCAAGCTGTGATTCATTCTAAGTTCTAACAACCAAAATCAACCAGCCAGCTATCGTTAGATCTAACAGGGACACATCCGTCTTGCACTGTTGATCAAATTAACCACACATTTTTGTTTGGTCTACCACTTAGATATTATATGTTATACTTATAGATATGAAATGTAATGTACAAAAAGTGTTACCGAAAAAAAAAAGTAATGTACAAAGTGGTTACCAACAGTAATATTAATCTATTATGATTAGGGTACTTATATGTAACTGTGGCCTTTTAGCTTTTAGTAAATCCTAATTATTAAACCAATCTTTACCGTGCCATACCATGCCATGGAATTGCTTTAGTTTTCAAAATAACATAAAATGACCAAACCCAAGGAACCTATCTCATTTGTATAGACTATATGTATAGACTATTTACCAGCTAATTTATATATAAAATTAACTTATTATATTCAAAATCTTTTGACAATGCGCGGCGTAACGCATGCGGGTAAAACTTTGCATATATATATATATATATATATTTGTATAATCAAATATTCAAACAAACGGATCTAAGAAAAAAATTGCCGTAAGTGATATACCTATAAAGCTATTTGATTGAAAAAGAAAAATTCTACTTATATATATATTTCATTAGCAATCACCCAATTCTATTGTGTCCCCACCACACTTTCTCTCTCTCATGATATATATGGAGTATAAAATATTCATTATTACATCTACACCTGTACATCTATGGTTTGTTCTCTAAAAGGTCCATCTCTCGGAAAAAAAAAAAAGGAAGAAGAGAAAAACCAAAACTAGGAATAAAAAATTATGCTTTCCAGAATTTAGATCTTAGACAATAAAATAATGACAGAATACAAAGACAAAGAAACGTAGGCAAAATAAGATTTAAAAAAAATTGATTTAACTGAAAGACATAGTATTATTATATATTAACATAAATCGAAGCATTAGTCTCATACCTTTGTCCTTTTCTGTGTAGAACTTTTTGTGTGTAGATCTAGAGGTTGTGTTGTATTTGAGAGGATGAAAAGTGGGGAGCAGGGGATTTCAATGTTAGGTTTGATGAAAGGACTAGAGGAAAAGCGGCAGCCCTATTAATCAAAATCTTTCTCAGCGTACTTTTGGAGGGAGAATAAAAAACTACACCGTTTACTAGAATTTGCAAGTTTATCTGATTAATCTTTATTTTTATTTTTATTTTTATTGAGATAAATGGTAATTAATCTATTTTAAAGTATAAAATATAATGAAAGCAAATATTTTTGATTTTATATCTAAACTGAAAAAATGTGCACTTTTATTCATTTTTATTGAATAAAATATGAATCATATAATGTGTATATATATATATTATATATTATATTATATATATATAAAAGACAAAAAGAGAAGGATTTTGACAGATTGTACAGAAACTATTAATGTCATGTTTTGTACACAATGTCAAAAAAGTATCTTATTGAATATATAAAACTAAATGAATTATTTAAGAAACAAAATTGATTAAAACGAATAGATCATAGCCATAGGACAAGGCCACAACCTTTGGATTTGGGGATTTCTTTTTTTCTTTTTCTTTGCCAAGATTTGGGTGAATGGAAGAACTTTGTTTAACAAAGAATCTATGTGGGAGGCTTTATTTCATGATTCAAAGCCAAAGAACGCTTCTTTAGTGCTGAAGATGATAATGAATTTGAAAACAACTACTTCATATACCAAAAATTCTAAAGAATTTCACTTGATGACTCACTAAATGGGGATTTGGTGGGAGGTGAGTAACTTAAAAGCGATTCTTTTTGCTTGTTGTTTTTGGAATGCCCCCACTGACACTGGTCGAGACGTTGCATCAAAGGTTTGCAAACTCGGTGCACAATATTAGACCGAGTGGCAGTGGCTGCCATATATCCCCATGGACCAAGTGACATAATTTTATTAGAATATTAAATAAATTATTGGTACTATATAATAAAAGTACTAAATTTGTATAAATGCAATTTGACATTAATTTTTACTTTGGTGACTCGTATAGCTTGTGGTAGTGTCTTATTGTTAAAATCAAAAAGAGTATATCTATACTATATATAAAAGTACGATTTTGAGAAACTTTTGAATTGTCTATTGTATCTTATTTTTCAAATATATTGTCTTAAATGTCCTTGCTTAACTATTATAATTTTATTCTACTAGAAACTCTATTTTTATTCAATTAAATTAAATCTAATATCTTTATAATTACTTTATTTTTACCAAAAAATTTGGATATACTAAAATTTTTTCTAATATACAATTTTATTCTACTAAAAACTCTATTTTCATTTAATTAAATCTAATATCTTTATAATTACTTTATTTTTACCAAAAAATTTGGATATATTAAAATTTTTTCTAATATACAATTTTATTCTACTAAAAACTCTATTTTCATTTAATTAAATTCAATATTTTATATATTTTTTTTTTATTTTTACCATTTTAATTTAAAAAGTAATTGTGATTGACATTTTCTATCTGATAGTTCAATGTATTATGAGTAAAATTTGTTATTTTCCTAACGTGTAATTATTTTATTTGACTTATAATTATTTTTTTTTTGATAAATACAACTTTGTTGTGTGTTTAAATTTGTTATTTTATACATTGTTAATATTTTTATTTGTATGGAATAATTTCTTTTGTTACTTTGATGGTAAAACCCAATGTATATATAAATGGGCTGGTCGGGTTGGATTTGGGTTCAGTTTCGGGTTAAGGAAATTTTGGGTTATACAGGTTCGGTTAATTTTTGGTTTTAGGTTGGGTTTGAGTTTGGACGCTCAAAAGTCGGGTCATTTGGATTTAGGTCATTTTTGGTTTGGGTGTTTTTCGGTTTTGGGTCATATGGTTCCAATAATTTTGGGTTTGAGCCTCTGGTTTAGCCTCTAATTTTCAGGTTTAGGTGTTTTTGGATTCTGATCATTTAAATATAATTAATCTCGATTTAGGTAATTTCGGGTTGATCGAGTTCGGGTCATTAATGATTTGGGGTCAAATAATTTCGGTTTCGAATTGAGCCAATTTTTTGGTCGAATCGAGTTGGATCTGGTTCGGTTTCAGGCAGTCGAGTCGAATACCCACACTCGGATGAAATTTTGTCATCTCTAATAATATAATTTTTTAGGACAAAATTAGTAGTATGCTTAAGATTTTAATCTTCATATAATTTAAAGTATCACGTGCAACGCACGTGGAAGCGAAGACTAGTATTTGATAGAGAACTTAGACTCCAAGTAAAATAATGATCCAAATTTTCCTAATAGAATTAGGATTGGGTGATTTAGTATAAATTATAAATTATATATAAACCTCCCCTTGTATATTACATTGTTAACGCGAGTATATATTTAATCAAAGCATAGACTCCAAGTAAGATGATCTAATTTTTCTTAATATGATTTGAGTGGTTAAGTATAAATTATGGATGAACCATCCCCTTTTTCTTAATGAGATAAGTAAATCTTAATTACTAGTGAAGTACGGTCGCTTTGTGTCCATGGATATCAAGTTATGTTTTCAAACAAGTATGATTTATTTAAGATTATTTAGTTTAGATTGATTTTTTTTAATATAAGAGATCTTGTCATTTTTTCCTTTGATAACTTTTTTAGTGAATATATTTTTAAAAATTTGACCCAAAATTTATTTCTCATGAAGTATTCTTATATGGTTGGTCCAGCAAACTAATCCACCATTTTTTAAGTAAAGTTTTGTTATAAAATATGAGAAAACTAGTAATGACACATCATGTATGACAAAATTCCGATCAATTTTTTTGGTTCCGTAGAATTTCCCTCTATTTTTTAGTATAATAATTAAAAGATCACTTCTTTTTTCGTTTTTAGTATAATAATTAAAAGATCACTTCTTTTTTCTTTTTGGAATTAAAAGGTCACTTCTTAATTACCTTTTTTTCTTTGTCAGACTTTTACTACTAGCCTATGTTACAGTGTGGCTCCAACTTTGAATTTCAAGCTTCTTTAGGTCAATTAAATAATAACTAAATAACTATGACGTAAGTTGGGCCAGCAAATTGCAATTGGATTGGTATAGGCTATAATAAGTGAAATAATAAATTAATTTTAAATGTCAAGTCCAAACACAAAAGTCTATGATCAATGATAGGTAGGTAATAGGAGGTCTGGCGAAAAAAAAAGTAGGTGGTAAACTTAAACTTGTTTTCTTTGCATCGATACTTTTTATATTTACGCATCGATACTTTTTATATTTACGAGTCATATGCACGGAATTAAATATCCGTTGATACCTTGATATAATCGTCGATATATCCGATATCTGTACCCCTCGATATAAATATCCATAAAAATTTCAATGTCACGGGATATCCGTCGATATATCCGTGTATCCGTCGATATTTATCGATATCTCGATAAATCTTGATATATCTGTAAATATCCGTAAATATCCGTAATTATCCATTTTAAATTAAATATTTTTTTTTCCGTTTTTATATTTAGGATTAAAAATATAAGCGACATTTCGATGAATTATTTCATATTTTCAAAAATATTAGCAATTGAAGTCATTTTTACAAAACTGTGGTAATAGTAATACAAATAATTGTTTCGTTCAAGAAATTGGAGCACATTCGCTCTAATCCACACAAAGCAGGGAAATCGGTTAGCCCATAAATCTCTGCAGAATCTTGTGTATTGTTACTATAATATAATATTACGGGTTAGAGACATGGAAGCTGCACAAGAAGAGACTGAGTAAGATCCTTTGAATATTCTTGATATTTCTGTTGACATTGGTGAAGAAGAAGAATATCCTCTTTTTCAATGAATTAGGCCTATGCATTTAGATGATCGTGATAGAAATCCTGATCAGCAAATTAGAAGTCATGCTGAAGAATTTGGGATTGATGTCGACAAAGTGATGTCTGAAGAGGTTGGTCTAGAATGTTAAACAGATGAAACAGTTGGTCCTCCACCTGGATTCGGTTCCCAACCTAAATTTAGAGGTTTTTCAGCTCACGGAAGATGTGATGATGCTGATGATGATGATAATGATGACGATGATGATGATGATGACGATGATGATCATTGGGGGAAATGAAGGAAGAACTACAGCAACAGGGACTCAAGGTGGGGATGGACAAAGTGGAGCAGAAGATGCAAGTAGGTATCGTGACAATTTATGGGAGTGATTATGTACCATACAGTCCTTTTCCATGTGAGGCGGATTTCACACATGCAACACAAGATGAAGATCATGGATCTCGTAGAGCTGGGCATGGGGCCAAAAATAGAAAAAAGGAGAAGAGCATTGCGTGAACTCACTGATGAGTTTAGCTCAATGAGCTTAACGACTGCATCTAGTTCATTTGGATATGGAGGGCATTTTGAATCAAATTCTAGTTATGGTACTAAATCTGAAGCAAATGAGTTTGAATCATCGGTTTCATCTAACATGTATCCAGAGTATCCACTTGAACAACATACTTATAATGAGCATCCGGTGCAACAGCCAAACGCAGACGCAGTTTCGGGTGAGTGCCCCTCTATTGGATGGCTAACAAGTATTAGTCGAGAGGCATATTTGGAATATGTGCACAATTATATGGTGGTTTATAAACCTTATATGTCATGACTTGAATATTTTAACTGGATTACCGCCCCCGGGGGAGATGATACATCCATGCCTAGTAGAAGACATAGCAGTGGTAACTATGGTAGTAGTGATTTTGAGCCTCCAAGAAATTCAATGTGGTATACTGAGGTTGTATTTGTGCTTTGGATTGTGTTTTGTGACTAAAATAATGTAAAATAATGCATTTATAAATATGATCTAGTACTTTCTTGCTTCAGAAAAGAAATCATATAATTTTTTACATTTAATGAAGTTGTTTATTTGGTAACCATCATTTTGAAGATAAAATAAATGTATGTTTAAATTAGTATAGTTGATTTATACATATTATATATACTTTTCGCAGTAAAAAATATCAAAAAAATTAAAAAATAATGTCTACATATACTCTATTTATCATATCTTGATTCTAAAACATGTGGAAATATGTAAATAAGAATTGGTCAAAATTTCAAGGCAAAATTCAAACGTTTACTATAAATATCCGTCGTTTTAGTGCATTTTGGACCACTTATTTTTGAATTTCATCGATACCTCGATATATCCGTCGATATATTCGTTCGATATATCCGTCGATACCTGTATTAAACTCCATGGTCATATGATGTAATTTTTTTTCTTTCATTATATATATATATAAAGTTTGTTTCCGAGTTAACTCGTAAGACAAACTCAGGTTTTGTCTTTATAATAATTAGTATAAATATAGCTAACTAACATCAATACATAAGGAGACAAAGGTGAGCGTTGAGGTTTTGGTTGGAAAAATTTATTGACAAACTAATTTAATATATATGCAATGAGTTAGCCTAAAGCCCCCACAAGAGCAAAGAAAAAAAATACCCACTTTTGTACATAACGGGGACTGAATATCTTCAAAATCCAGTATCGACGGGTCTTCTATAAGATTCAATTTTTGTTTAAAATTTTTATGGTAACTAGATCTCTTCCCGCTCGCTTCGCTGCGCAATGGTTTATTTTGCAATGTCATATCAAGGTTTCAAATATGAAAAATGCAAATAGTTAGTATCAGTTATTATACTGTGGATGCAGGTAAGATATGTAGCAAACATATTCAAATAAACTTTTTTTTTCTATAATAAGTCTTGTAACATATCACCTTTTAACCGACACTTAAATAATTTTAATTGGATATGTGGATCGAAAATTATATGATATATGAATAGGCCGACAATCGAAACATAAAAATTGGCTTTTGAATCCTTCATGAAAGTTGTAAATCATGAAATTTCCTTCTAATAGACACATGAATCACTTCAATCGGACAAAATGTACAAATAGAACAAAGAATTAAAAAAAATAAAGTTGATCACGTTAAATCGATTAGGATAGAATTTGTAAAGGACTAAGTAACATTAATTAGAAAAGTATGGGGTAATTTGATCAATAATCCAACTAAGAACGTGTCTGTTGGTTGAGATTGGGACCCACTAATTTTTCTAAATTTAACGAAAATGCCCTTGGTCGTAATTCAAATAACAAAAAAATCAATGTTGAAATGCCCAAAAAAAAACTGGCCAAATAGTAACCAGATCAATGAGGTTAAATCTTTAGACCGATTTTTTTTAGACTTGAAACATAAAAATTAACTTTTGAGGTCCTTCAAGAAAGTCGTAGATTATGGAACAAACTTTTGATCAGTAGAATAACTTTAATTGGACATATGAAAAAAAATAGATCATTTTAAATAGATCGTGATCAATTGAAACCGCCAAATTTTGGAAGTATTTTTTAGACTCGAAATACAAAAAATTAGCTTTCGAGTCCTTTATGGTTGTAGACCATGAAATTACCTTTTAAAGGAGACTTAAATCACCTTAATCCAACAAATAAAACTAAAATTACATAAGTAAAACGGAGGCGTTGGATCGAGTAAATTAGAATTTGTAAAGGACTAAATAGGATGATGTTTAAAAGTGTGAGGATTATTTTATAAATAAACCCAAAAAAAAGTTTTGTTGATGGAAATGGGCTGCCAAGGGTAATTTTTTTGTAAAGTTCCAAAAATGCCCTTAATAATTTTCCTAAATAACGAAATAACCAAATATGAAATGACTAAAATAACCTTCCCAATTTGCTCTTGGTTCAACATGATGGTTGGGTTAGAATTTTTTTTTGGTAATTTCATTTCCTCCCTTTATTGTGTGTTATAATTAGCCAAAACCCAAAAGGTCGAAAAGGAAACAGAGAGCAGAAGCGCCGCGGGAAGCCACACCCTTTTATATTTATTAGCCAAAACCCAAAAGGTTGAAAAAGAAACAGAGCAGAAGCGTCGCGGGAAGCAAAACGGAAACGACAGCAACACGGTATCTCCTTTTATTTGAGCTATTAGTCTTGGTCTTTCAAATTTCAGGTAATTTTTTGTGTTAATTTTTTTTTTCTAAATTCTTTCTTTTCTTTTATATTGGTTATAGTCTGGTTCACAGGAAGCCAAATGGCAACAACAGTAAAACGACAATCTGCAGCACCAGCAACACCATATATCTTCTTTTATTTGAGTTATTATTAGCCTTGGTCTTTGAAATTTGAGGTAACTTTTTGTGTTAATTTATTCAATCTCTTAGAAAAAATTATGTTTGTTAGAGGACTAGAATTGTATCTACATCTTTGCCATGATCGAATGCCTCTTTTTCTTGTGAAAAAAAATCCCCCTTTCCCCACCACCAAGGAATTATGTTTTGTTTTTTTTTTTTAAATTATGTTATACTTTCTGTATTCTGGGTGTTATGTTTTAAGTTGAGATATGCAATAGCTATATATATACAACCGGAAAAACAAAGAAATTGAAATATGGAAGAAACTAATGTTTCTCAACAAAGTTTGTAGGAAGTATGCATAAACGTAATGCCACTTTTTTTTACAGTAGCTACTAGCTATGTGCCTTTTTTTCTTTTTCAATTCGAATGATCGTATGCTTTCATTTGTTTTGTTACGGTCAAAATTATAATGGATAAAGATTGGATGTTTGAGAATAAATATTAGAAAAGTATGTTTTAGGAGTTTCCTCATTCATGAATTTCCTACGGAATACTATGGGAGCAGAACCTGAAGTTCGATTTCCTTGTTGGGATTGTTTGAATGTATATAGTAAGAGCCTAGATGAAGTTGAAGATCATTTGCTTTTGAACGGAATGTCACAGACCTACACCAAATGGATTTATCACGGAGAGAAATTGGATACTAAGTTTCCTACTCATGACAATCAAGATAATGGTAGTTCCAGTGATTGTGCGCATAGCAATGATGGGCAGATGGATGATGGGGTGTTTGAGTTATTAGACGACATATGTCCTAGAATGGATCAAGAAGAAACGGGGGATGGTTTTGATTTTGGTTCGCATCTGAGTGAGGAGGAAAGTATTAAGTTTAACAAGTTATTGGAGCAGGCATAAGGTCGATTACTACCAGAATATACAGAAATGTTTACATTATCTTTCATTGTGAAATTGTTGCATGCAAAGGTGTACACTCAAATGAGCAACAAGTCAATAAATATGATATTATCATTTTTGAGGGAGGCTTTCCCAGCTAGTACGATTCCTTCATCGTATTATGAAGCTACAAGAATGCTGAGAGACTTAGGGCTTAGCTATGTACCGATCCATGCCTGCAGATATGATTGTGCTTTGTTTTGGGGAGAATTCAAAGATCACCAAAGCTTTCCTGTTTGTGGCACATCAAGGTGGAAGTTTGATGATAAGAAAATTCCGTGGAAAGTCTTGCGTTATTTTACCTTTAAAACCAAGACTCCAAAGATTGTATATGTCCAAAAGGACAGCCGAGGATATGCGGTGGCATAAAGAAAAACGCATTGATGATGATACATTGAGGCATCCAGCTGATGGAGATGCATGGAAAGCATTTGACAAGGAACATGAGTGGTTTTCTTGGGATTCACGTAATGTTCGGCTTGGGTTAGCAACTGATGGCTTCAATCCTTTTGGAATTATGAGTTCTACTTATAGCATGTGGCCTGTCTTAGTAATGTCGTATAACCTTCCACCATGGAAATGTATGAAAGAGTCATTTATAATGATGTCTTTATTTATTCCTGGGAAAAACTCTCCTGGAAAAGATATTGACGTTTATTTAAGGCCATTGATAGATGAGTTAAAAGAATTGTGGGAAAATGGTGTTTGCACTTATGATGCTCATAAAAAGGAATATTTTCAGTTGCATGCTGCAATTATGTGGACTATAAATGACTTCCCTGCTTATGGAGATTTATCTGGTTGGAGTACAAAGGATATTTGGCATGTCTAGTTTGTAACGATGAAACTCCTCACTTAAGGTTAAGAAACAAGATTTGCTATATGCATCATCGTCGTTTTTTGCCCGAAGGCCATGGTTGGAGAAGAAGCAAAATGTTTGATGGTAAAATAAAAAATAGGGCAAAGCCCAGGGAGTTATCTGGGACAGACTTGTTACAACAGTTGGAGGCCGTCAATGACAATGCTTTTGGGAAGCATCCGAACAATAAGAAGAGGAAAAGAACCCCTAAAGAGTTGAATTGGACTAAAAAAAACATTTTGTTCGAGTTGCCTTATTGGAAAACATTAAAGTTACGACAAAATCTTGATGTCATGCATATTGAGAAAAACATTTGTGAGAATGTTTTTGGCACGATGTTGAACATAGAAGGGAAGACAAAGGATACGATAACTGCAAGGTTAGATTTAGAAGATTTGAATATTAAGAATGAATTGCATTTGAAGAAACAGCCGAATGGTGCTTATCTGATGCCTCATGCATGCTACACTTTGTCAAAGAATGAGAGGAAGGAGTTTTGTGAGTTTTTGAAATCAGTCAAATTTCCAGACGGATATGCATCAAACATCTCACGATGTGCTAATGCCAATGATGGTAAGCTTTTAGGATTAAAAAGCCATGATTGTCATATCCTTTTACAGAGACTACTTCCAGTTGCCATTCGAAAGTTTGTGCCAAAGGATGTTTTCCAAGCATTGGATGAACTTGGCAATTTCTTCAAGCGATTGTGTTGTAAGACATTGAAGAGAAAAGATTTAGAGGATTTACAAGCTAATATTGTCATCATTTTATGCAAGCTTGAAAAAATATTTCCCCCTGTTTTTTTTGATGTGATGTTGCACTTGGCTATACACTTGCCACATGAGGCAATGCTTGGAGGGCCTGTACATTATCGATGGATGTATGTGATCGAAAGGTAATATGCACAATACTATAGTAAAATTTAAATTTGAGATTCCATTTTATAAAAGTATGATAATTTTCTATGTTTAAATGGCAGGTTCTTAGGTAAGCTGAAAGCATATGTAAGGAACAAAGCTCGTCCAGAAGGATGTATTGCAGAGTCCTACATTTATACTGAATGCTTAACATTTTGTTCCATGTACCTTTCTGGGATTGAGACTAGATTTAATCGGGAAGACAGAAACTATGATGGAGGGAAAGACATAAATGATCGAGAATTGCTAGTTTTTTCAACAAGCGTTCGTCCTTTTGGTGCAGAAAAATATGAGGTTCTATCAGATGAAGACTTTAAAAAGATTGAGTAGTATATTCTGAATAACGGCGACGAAGTTGAACCATTCTTACAGTAAGTCTTTTGAATTTTTTTTTTCATATTAGAATATTTAGTAAATGGCATTTTAATTGGTTTTTTATGCTAATGTAGAAAACATAAGATGGAGCTTCAGCTGCAAAACGTATCCGCTATCGAAGAAAGACATCAACAACAGTTTCCCATGTGGTTTAAAGAACATGTAAGTACCTTTTTTGGAATCAATGACAATAGAAATATAAATACATTTTCCTACCATTTATACAGTTTTCTTCCTTTTGAATTGTAGGTTACACGGTTGCGATCTCAAGATTCGCAAGAAGTCTCTGACGAAGTGTTCTCATTAGCTAGTCGTCCTGACCCACGTGTTAAAAGGTACAGCGGCTGTATTGTTAATGGAGTTAGGTTCCACACCGAGGAACGAGATTGCCATTTAAGTCGTCAAAATAGTGGTGTAGTAGTTGAGGGGAACCATGGAGATGATGAACTTGACTTTTATGGTTTTCTAACTGATATTATTCGGTTAGATTATATTAAAAATTGTCAGGTTGTCATGTTTAGGTGTAAGTGGTTTGACCTTGGAGGTAAGAGAAAAATTCTTAGAGATGGTCATCTGACTAGTATTAACGTGAAAGGAACTTAGTATGAGAATGATCCTTTTATATTAGCAATTCAAGCGAAGCAAGCTTTTTACTTGGATGATGTGAAGTTAGAGAGAAATTGGAAAGTGGTACAAAACTTTCATCATAGACATTTGTATGATGTTCCAGAGGTTGAACATGGGGAAAATTCTGAAATATTTGATACGCATGCTCTCATTGATGAAGATGATGAATTTACTGGTATTAGTAGGACTGTCCAAGAGCGTTATGAAGAAGGACCATTATAGAGGAATGATATTGCTGCAGAAGTCATTGAGTCTAGATTTCTTGAAAGAAACAAAAAATCAAAGGAGGATACTTGCATGGAAAACCTTGACCAAGACATCAATGTGGAGACAGAATCTGAGAGTAATGATGATGAATATGACAGTGATTTAGATCCTACTTTGTAATTTTTTCTTTAGAAGCTTGGTATTTCCCTCATAATTATAATACTTTATTATGTATGTCTTATTTTTTTTATCCTTTTTAAGTGAATAATAATGCTAAAATGATTAGATTTTTTTCATACTTTTTCAATTTAAGATTATAAATTTTACTTCACTTGATCTAGATGAACAATTCAATGGGATGGCAAATGCTTTATCTTTTCTAACAAAATGTTTAATTCGGTACCAAAAACAAAGACAATATGTTTAAATATTTTACAAGTGCTATTTTCTATAAGCTAAAACTAGCCATACGGGTAAAAGGGTGTATAAAAATTTGGTGACATCACTTTATGTCACAAATAATTTTATACAAGACATAAACAATATGTCATATTTGGTGACATTTCTTTATGTCACAAATAATTTAATACAATACGTGACATAAACAATATGTCACGTATAAAAACATGTGAATGTGATCTCATTTATGGCAATAAACTAATGTCATGCAATAATCAAACAATCATGACATAATGTAATCCCGTTACATAATGGTATATTTATGCGTGACAGAATGTGATCGTCACGCATAGGCATAGATTAGTGACATTTATGGATGTCACAAAAATGATAAATAAGACGTGACGAAACTAAATGGTCACGAAAATTGTATAGTAATATTATTGACATCATGTAAAAATTTCTTTCCGACAAAAGACATTACATAATCGTCACAAAAATATGTAAACATTAATGACGAAGTGAGAATGTCACAAAAAAGCTACATATCGTCACTAAAAGGTTTCCCTCCACCTTCATTTGGCGGTAAAATTTGGCGCCACACATTTTGTGACGTTCTAATGGGACGTTGAAAGTGATCGTCACAGAAAATGCTCGGCTTTTAAAATTGAGTGACAAATTTAATTTTTCGTCACGTTATGTATACCTTTTGTGACATATTAATAGTACATAACCTGGCAAAACGTCACTAATTGCAAGATTTGTTGTAGTATGCTTAGTTGGAGGCCGATCTCATTCATTCATGGCAAGATTTGGCGAAGGTGTTCCTAGCACAATATAAATATGTTATGGAGACAACGCCAGATTGTTAGACCCTTTAGAAGTTGAAAATGAGGCCCAGAGAGAATTTTAGAGGATATGCATTGAGATGGAGGGATTTGGCAATGCAAGTTCAACCCCCTTTATCAGAGGAAAACATGGTCAAGCTTCTGGTACCAACTCTCCCATCATTATATTTTAAGGAGATGATAAGAAATCGGCCAGAGGACTTGCTAAACTCATCCGAATTAGGGAATTTATTGAAGATGCCATCCAAAGCGGAGTAATTTCAGCAAGGACAGGAAATGGCATGGGGCAAAGAAAAAGAAAATGAAATGGAACATATGACTTGGGTCACAGTAGTGGGTCCATAGATCAAAATTCGAGGTTTTAAAAGTCCATAACTCTAAAGACTTAAGAATTTGTTGCAAATTTTGGTAACAATTGTATATTAACACATCCCATGTATACCTTTTTATAGATTCTCAAACGTTGCTAAAGAACACTAATTTGTACTTAATTGTGTTTGGGACAAACACAAAAGATTGAAATTGCAAAACAAGACACTGGAAATGCAATTTTCTCAAATTATGTATTTGTTGCGCTCTCGATTAATACAACCTGCGCCATGTGGCGCGCGACATAATCTAGTAGAATAGAACTGAACTAACTGTTCATTTCATCCAATCTCCATCCGCCACCTGTCTTCCATTCTATGAGACCCACCTGGTTGATGTGTTTTGGGCCTGCTCTGTTTTTCCATTGTTGAGTTGTGTTGCCTTAGGTTTGGGTTTCTGTGTATGTTTTTGTCTAGTTATTGGCTTGGGCCTTAATTGTCGGCCTCCCTTAAATTTGAGTTCGGCTTATGGCTTTTTATTTTTTAAAAACTTTTGTTTAGTAGAGAAAAAGGAAAACAGAATTTGGAGAATGAAGTGGAAAATTGGAGAACAACAAAATGGTGTTTTCACCTTTCTCTAGAAATTGTGAAAACACGCTAGACAACCAAAATTTAAAATAGGCCGCCATTCGAATCCCACAACTCTCATTTTTTTCTTTTCTTTTTCTCATTTTTTGCTACTTTTTCTTTCTCTACTTTACTTTTCTCTTCTTCCACCAACAACTAACCATTTCTTTCAGATCCCACCGCCTCCGGGATTCTCCTCTCTACTACGCCGCCGGAGCAACCATCTCCGGCCATCGTTTAAAGACCCAATTCCTCGTTTTCGATCTCTTAGCTCTTGCATCTTTTGGATTGTTTTTAACGGTAAGTTCCCTGATTCAAATTTGTAAGACTTGTTGCTGAAATTTTCAAATTATATTTTGGAATTTGAGAAATTATAAGGTTACCCCAATGCCTGGTACTCAAAATGGACTGGATTTGGTTAGTGGGTTTTCAAAGAATCTAATAAAGATGTTCTTGCATCAATCCGTATATTTTTCTGATTGGAGCTTAATCATTTTTTCTATCAATCTGTATATTTTTGTGAGGATTCACAATTTTGTTTTAAAAATGAATTATTGCAGCTAAAGATTCTGAATATATAAAGTGAAATCTGGTTATTGCCTATTCCTTAACAGCTCTTTTTTTTATACAATTTATACAATCTGTGAACACACGCTCTTACTATATGCTTATGTTAAAATAAGGATCTTTTGTCCTTTGACCAGTTTTGAGGAGAACTGTTAGTGAGGTCATTAGAGTTAAGTGGTGAATACAAACTCAATTCTTTAGGGAGAGTCTCCATTTCAAGGTAAAAATTAGCAAGGTTTATTATTAATTATTATGCATATGCAGTTTTTATTACTCCTTCGTTAATATTTAACAAACTTTTCTCTTCATTAAGTATGGGATTATGAAGTCTGTTTTAAAATGTCTAACTTTGTTTGAAAAGTGCTTTGAAATATGATGGGAGTACATAATTAATGGGGTCTTTTTAGTAGCCAAATTTATTCTTATAGTAATTACCTCTATATAGCTAAAAATGTATTCTTACAGTAATCTAGTTTCCCCAATACTGGATTTTTGTTTTAAAGTTGGAACCTTCTTTTAACAACTTTTTTCTTCGATGTTCAATGTGAGTAAATTATGCTTATTCATTCAATTATGTCTTTGCTTGGCTTTGGGGGCATGGCCTTTGCTTTTGAACTCTGTAAATTTGCTTTTGAACTCTGTTCTGCTATTGGCAAACAACCAGTGACGGAGGGAAAGGGGGGGCAGCAGGGGCCATGGCTCCCCCTCCCCCAATGAAAGTTCCTAATGTAGTTTGATTCCATCAACAAAAAAATGGCATTATTATGCTTTGCCCCCCCCTGATTTTTTCTTTTCCAAGTTATTCCCATGGTAATATTTATAAGTTAGCTCTCTTTCATATTAACATCATTCAAAATTTCTTTAATTTCTCTCAATCTATTTTAAAGATTAATTTTTTTTTGAAAAATTAAAGATTATTTATTTATTCATTGTAATTTTTTTCTACTTTATTCATAGTATTGCTACCTAATAAAGTTGGTGTTGATTCATGATATTAATTTTTTTTTACATTATATATTAGTATATATTCTCATATACTATTTGTATTTTAACATTAATTGATATATATGGATATATATAGTTAGATATTGGTTTATATATATAGTTATATACACTATATAGTTGGCCCCCCTAAGAAAAATTCCTGGTTCCGCCCCTGCAAACAACCAAATATTTTTGGTAGCTTATGATTGTTTCATTCCCTTTAAATTTGTTTAAAGTAATTTATTTAATTTTCAATCTAATTGTACGCTATATATATATATATATATGTAGAGTACAAAGTCATGAATTGGGTTCTGAATGGGATTAGTTGATATCTCAAGCTTGATAATTCAAATTAAACTGGTATAGCATGCATTTAGGATTTATGTTGCAGCTTTGATTGGACTGCTTTTCTGTCTGAAATATTTGTATTTTCCCAGCCTAAGACTGAAATTCTTTTCCCCTTTATTATAGTAGAAATGGCTCTATGCAGCTAATTTTGGTGGAGGTTGTTGCTAGCCTTTGTTGATGTTTTAGAAGAGAGATCATAATTATCAAGGCTCCTACCAATTCTTGTCTGTAGTGTTACCAAATATATTCTGTTTATATGATCTTGGATTTGTGTTAGTTGCATATGCTTGTATTAGAAAATGAAGGTTTGACACTTGAACCAAAATTTAAGGTAGCAGAGATGTGAAGGACTATAGGGCTGCCGCTTAGAAGTATCAGCTTAAGCAACACGGTCCATGTCTGCAATTGATCTTAGTCTTGAAATCATATTACCCTGACAATTGAACCCTTATTATTATATCTAATCTTTAAATAACAACATTTGTTACAAAATTGCAGGCAAGGAGACCAAAAATTCAGACAGAGTCGTCCGAATAATCTTAGTGTGAAACAATGTATGACCTTTAATGGTGCCATACTATGAAATTTGTAATCATTCATTGCTTGATATAATTATAATGCTTTTCTTTACCTATATCTGATAGAATACTGATATTTTGGCAGCTTACATATATTCTCCATGCCACATTGAGTTGATTTAGTCTGAGAAGGAAGAGCCTATTAGGAAAGAGGTAATTCCATTGATCTGAAATTTCCTTGTTAATGGAATCCATGTTGTTTTTGCATGTTTTACTGATTGAACTCCTTTGTTTTCAGCTCAAGACTCAACTGGCAGCTAGCAAGTCTAAGAAGCTGAGTGTTTCCTCTTGAATGGAAGTTTGAAATTTTGGTCAGTGATGAAGTTGGTTCATGCATTTTGAGTTATTTATGTAAAGCAATGATGATTAACCCTTTGGGTTTCTTTCTTTTTAAGTAAAGCTATGAATTTTTCAAGGTTTGGGTTGTCTAATTTATAGCTATGATGATTTTGTTAAGTTTCGTTGGTCAAATACCCTTTTTCATTAACTTTTGCTCTTGCTTTTTGTCTTTCAAGGTTTCGACTTCTTTTAACACTGATGGATTTCATTGAGAACTTTGTTTCATGCCTTTTTATGCTTTTTCAAGTTTCCTTCCTCCTTTTTTAGGTGTATTTTTGTCTGCCTCTTCATGTCTTTTTAGTACTTGGAATTTGGCATTAATTTATTATTAACCAAACATATCAGAGTTCTCAAATGCCAACCTGAGTTCTGTTTCATGGCCAATTTCATTTGCCTCTGAGTTATTGTCTTTATCTTAGCAAGAAGAAAGAAGTTTCATAGTAATGTGCAACAGATTACAAGGGGCTTTTCAACTGTCTGAACTTCTCCATAAATAACAGAACCAACACAAGTCATACTATTCCAACTGAGTTCATACTTGATAGTCTTCAACATATTTCTTGCTGGTAAGTTTTTATGTAATTCTTGATCATCTTCAATTGTTTTCAAACAATGTTTAGTCATTTGTTGTTTATCTTGGAGATTTTATTTTATCTAGTCTCAATTAAAAATGATTAATATAAGCTGCTATTTTGGACAAAAGTATCTTGTTTTTAATATGAATAGTTATTTTGTCAATTACTTATAGAAAATAGTTACTATGATTTTTCTTATCAATGGCAAAATTTGCCCATTTTCATTTTCATGAATCAAACAAGTTTTCTAGAAAATAGAAGATTCAACTCTTAGAAAATGCATGTACCAAACAAGTTTTCTAGGAAATAGAAAATAACAAATGAGAATAATTTTTAGCAAATGAAAATGGAAATGGAAAATGGAGAATGTTCTCCGCTACCGAACATATTCGGTAACCCAAAATATGGCTGTTTCCATTTTCCATTTTCTAAGAAATGGAAAATGGCTGGAAAACTTGTTTAGTATAGGAAAATGAGAACAAAATTTGGAGAATGAAGTGGAAAATTGGAGAAAAGCACAAAGACGTTTTGATTATTCTAATCAAATTGATTTTGCAAATTAAAAAATAGGAAAACACGCTAAACCAACTAAAATTTAAGTAAAATTTTGCATTTATCTAGCCAACTTGATGTTGTTTCCTTTTCACTTTGTTAATGTTAATGTTTTGGATCATAGTATAGCACAATTAGACTTTGGCAATGATGCTAACTATGATTGGTATGGGGTTCTTTCATGCGTTTGTAATTTAGACTATCGGTAAATGAAGGACCTAATGTCCAATTTGGGTCTAAACGTTTCCCAACTTGCTCAATTTGAGTCTAAACCTTTAAACTAAACCAAATTGAGGCTAATCCTTATAAAAAACGCACCAATTTGAGCCTAAATTTGACAGGCGTTGGCTGTGAAATGCACGCGCCAATCAAACGCGTGAAATTGCAATTATTTGAACTAGAACTTAGATTTCCATTTTGCCAAATTACCAATTTGAACCTAAACCTTTCAAAAGTTGCTCAATTTGAGCATAAACATTTCAAAAATTGCTCAATTTGAACTTTAAAATAGAAAAAAACAAATTTATTCAATTATTAATTAAATAAAATTTAAAAAATAGTATTTTCCATGCTAACAGTGCCACGTCACACCGTTACTAACGGTAACAGCGCATGCATTTCACCACTAGCGCCCCATCAACTTTAGGCCCAAATTGATTCATTTTGATAAAGTTTAGGCTTAATTTAGTTCAGTTTAAATGTTTAGGGTCAAATTAAGCAAGTTGGGAAAGGTTTAGGTCCAAATTGGATATTAGGCCATAAATGAAGTATCATTACTTTTTCTTAAAAAAATAAATTAAAATTTAAAATCAGGCCACCGTTCGATTCTCACTTCTCACATTTTTTTTCCTTCTTTTTTCTCCTTTACTCTTCTCTTCTTCGACCATCAGCAAACCCTTCTCATCCCACGTGCTTCCAGCCTTCTCCTCTCTACACCGCCGCTGGAGCCACCATCTACGGCTGTCTGTTCTCTCTCTTGACATCTTCCTATCGTAGAAGCTCCTTCACCGGCTACGATTCTCTCCTCCTGCTACACTCTTCAATTTCCATCGCCATCAGCCGGAGTTGGAGAGTTGATTCATGCTTCTCACTTTCTTTCTTCAATTGTATCGTTCAGAATCCATATTTTGACGCAAACAACGATGACGGCATGGTGAACCCACTTCTTTTAGTGTAAAATTTAGAAGGTTTTGTTGGGGCAGTGGCTATTAATTGAGTTTGCTATGGTGTGTCTGATTCTTATACAAAATGAGGATGTAGAATGCTCTATAGTAATTTTTTATGCTGCTATTAATGCCAAGTTATATTGATATTTCACAATCCTCGACTGTGTCATAGTCAAACAAAACTATGTGTGTAGGTTTATTTCTAAAGGTTGTTCATTTGATGTTGAATCCATAATATATTGAATTAATTAAATATCAGATAGTGTTTACAGTTTTATGTTGATGGTAGCATGTTACATTATTACAGAGATCAATATATCTTTTTTGGTTACATAGTAACAAAAGTTAGACATAAATCACTTTGACCAATAAAATTCATTTCTCAGCTAGATATAACTCTGCTTTATATGTCCTTGGAACAAGAAGCATATGTGGGTTGCCAGTTTCATGATGAATTTTTCGTTATATAACTTCTTTCCCTAGTAAGAAGTGCTCTACCTGATCGGCTATCCACATTTGTGCATAATATAGCACTTACTGTGACAGCATTTGTAACTGCATTCACTTTAAGCTGGCGCCTATTGGCTGTTGTCATTGCCTCCTTTCCCTTATACTCATAGTTGCTTCCAAAACTGATGTAAGGTTTATAAACATAACTACCTTAACTGCAATTAGGGTGTTCAACCATATCAATGAATGACACTCCACCTTCTATTTCAATTGTTTTCAATATTGCAGCAACTATTTCTCAAGGGATCATGGTAGTTGTATGAATCATGGAGCGGTTTGAATAATTTAAGGAAGAAACCCATCAACTTGCTAAAGAATACCAGGTTCTCACTATATATTTAATTAAGAAGAAGATTTTCGTGTTGTTACATAAGAATAATGCTTAGTATAGTAGTACAAGTTTTAAATTAATTAACCCTTAGAAGAAAGTGGGATAAATCCTGTTTGAACTAGCCACTGCCACATATGATTGTGACATAGAATTGCTAGTGTAGTTAATAAAAATTCGTTGAACCTGATCTCTAAAATGTGAGAAGAAATGGGTCGTCTAATTTATAGCTATGATGATTAGCCATTTGGGTTTCTTTCTTTTTATGTAAAGCTATGAATTTTTCAAGGTTTGGGTTGTCTAATTTATAGCTATGATGATTTTGTTAAGTTTCGTTGGTCAAATACCCTTTGTTCATTAACTTTTGCTCTTGCTTTTTGTCTTTCAAGGTTTCGACTTCTTTTAACACTGATGGATTTCATTGAGAACTTTGTTTCATGCCTTTTTATGGTTTTTTCAAGTTTCCTTCCTCCTTTTTTGGGTGTATTTTTGTCTGCCTCTTCATGTCTTTTTAGTACTTAGAATTTGGCATTAATTTATCATTAAACAAACATATCAGAGTTCTCAAATGCCAACTTGAGTTATGTTTCATGGCCAATTTCATTTGCCTCTGAGTTACTGTCTTTATCTTAATAAGAAGAAAGAAGTTTCATAGCAATGTGCGACATATTACAAGGGGCTTTTCAACTGTCTGAACTTCTCTGTAAATAACAGAACTAGCATAAGTCATCCTATTCCAACTGAGTTCATACTTGATAGTCTTGACATATTTCTTGCTGGTAAGTTTTTATGTGATTCTTGATCGTCTTCAATTGTTTTCAAACAGTGTTTAGTCATTTGTTGTTTATCGTGGAGATTTTATTTTATCTAGTCTCAATTAAAAATGATTAATATAAGTTGCTCTTGTTTTTAATGAATATTAATTTTGCCAATTACTTATAGAAAATAGTTACTATGGTCTGTTTTATCCATGGCAAAATTTGGCCATTTTCACTTTCATCATTCATGAACCAAACAAGTTTTCTAGAAAACAAAAAATGAAAAATGAAAACAACTCTTAGAAAATGCATTTACCAAACAAGATTTCTAGAAAATAGAAAACAACAAATGAGAATAGTTTTTAGCAAACGAAAATGAATATGGAAAATGGAGAATGTTCTCCGCTACTAGCCCAAGTTTTCCAGCCATTTTCCATTTTCAGTGTGTTTGAATAAATTTTCTGAGAAATCAGTAAAAGACAGGATAGGATGGGAAAGGAGGGTTTTTTAAAGGAAAGGAAGGGAATGACCAATCCTTGTTTGGATTGTTTAAAATATAAAAAGTAAGGAACATGAAGGATCACCTCGCATTTTATAAATAAAAGCTTTGTTGGTCGTACTCCAATTTGGAGTACCAAAAAATTTGGACTTATAAGGATCAAGAAGGACCAAAATTGGTCCTCCAAAACCCATGGACCAAATCTAATTTCCAATCCAAACATGGGTCACTAACAAAAAAGACTTCCCGTCTCGTCCCATCTCATCCTGTTCCTTACTGGCCCCTCAATCCAAACACACTGTAAGAGATGGAAAATGGATAACAACCATGTTTTCCAATACCGAACAAGCCCTTAATTCGTTTGTTTGCTTCTGTTCTCACTTCTCACCGAAAATTAGAGCTGGCAAAAGCTGACCCGACTGTGGGTACTCAACCCGACCGCCCGAAACCAAATCCAACCCAACCCAATTTGACCAAAGAAGTCAACAAACCCAATCCGCCCAACCCGAAAACCGAAACAGACCCAACCCAAAAATGACCCGAATTTTTGGGTAACCGAACCCGAAATGACCCAAACCCAAAATGACTCGAACCCGATCAACCCGACAAATTAACCCGAAATGACCCGAATTAAAATTAATTATATTTAAATTGTAAAAACTGAAAATTATAAAATAATTAGCAAACATTATATATTTGATAGTTTTAATCCAATTTTAGTATTTTACCACATCAAATCTCAATCTCATAATATTTATTGCTAATTTTTTTAGTTTTTGATTGAAAGTTAAAACTATACCATTAATATTGATTATTACAAATGATAGAAATTATTTTATATTTTCTAATTATTTAAATATTTATACTTTAATATAATATAGTTCATATAAAAAATCAATACCAATGAATATTTCAATTAATACAATATATACATATATATATATATATATTTATAAGTTATAAGTTATATAAATTTGAAGAGGTAAATAAAATAGATTATAAGTTATAGTATAAATAAAATGGATTAAATTATATTGTGCTGTTGTGCATAGTAGTCCTCAATGTGCAATGCAATTCAATCCCTAAATTCTCACATTTGTTAAAATTAAGGTCTGACAGATTTTAATTTGTTTAGTCCTCAGCAAAAAAGTTTGCCTCCTTAAAGACATGAACAAAATAGACATTGCCTAAATTAGAAATCAAATTTGAAAGTCTATTATACTATAATATATATATATATATATATATATATATAAACATTAAAAAGCAAAAATATAAACTACACATTTGAAAATAAAACCACCAACCAGGGGCGGAGCCAGGATTGTTGGTTTGGGGGGCTATACTATACTTATTTTGCATGCAAAATATTTCATGTAGCATTAAAGGTTCTTTTGTTACTTTTGATGTATCATTACATATAATATAATTATTATTAACTAAATAATAATGTCATTTTCAACCATAATTTAAAGAGTCAATCAAATTTAACAATTAAAGCACTTATTCCAAAACCTAAAATAAGTGAAAATATAGATTAATATTGATGAAAATATAAACTTACTATATAAAAAAATAATTATGTAAAAGTTAAATGGCAAAATTTTACAACTTTGGGGGGCTAAGGGTAAATTTTTCCAATTTTCTTAATATTTTAACATATACATGGTAGGATTTTTAGGAGGCCCCCTCCCTCCGCCCCTGCCACCAACGATATATATAATATTTAATTTTTATTTATATCATTTAAAAAAAAAACTACCAACTTAAATGTGCCAAAAAAGAAAACTCCTATAAACTACTTTTTTATTTCTACAATCACATAATGAGTGGCATGGATCTAGTATATATATATCTATACTAATTATAATGTGAAGTCCTGAGTTAGTGTCACGAGTTGACTCAGTGACAAACTCAGTTTTAAAAAAATTCAAAACAAAATAAAAACTACTCATTTTAAATAAAACTACCTATTGGAGGATAAATATAATAATTATATTTTATCTATATCATTTAAAAAATAAACTACCTATTTAAAAAAACTACCCATTTAGAAAAAACTGTCACAAGCTACTATATTCTAATCATTTATTTTTCATATACATTCACATAGTGAGTGCCCATGTGTCTTCTATATATGTATAGGAGACATGACCTAAATATATATACTATATATATTTGTACCGATTAATTAAGACTTAAATCTCTGAGATTGGAATTATCAGTTATATTAATGAAAGTTTTTATAACTATTTTATCAAAAATGTTGTAACTACGTATGGAAAAGAATTTTTATTAATCCCAAATTATAAGAATAGAAATAAAAATTCATTTAAACTTCGAAAAAAGCAAACTTGAATGATTCGAATCAAATTTGAACTGTAACGACCCGAACCAAAAAAAGACCCAAACCCGAAAACCCGAGATTCAAAGCCGAAATTATCCGAACCGTATGACCCGAAATCGAAAACGACCTAACCCAGAATTGACCCGAACCTAAATGACCCGACATTTGAACAACCCGAACCCAACTCAACTCGAAACCGAAAACAAATTGAACTCGTATGACTCGAAATTTTCTTAACCCAAAACTGATCCACACAACCGAAGCCAAATTCAACCCAACCGCCCCATCTGCCAGTTCTACCGAAAATCAAATTGGGTGAAGGGGTTTTTGACTTTTTTTTCCTTTCTTTGTATTTGACTATTTGTTGTATGGTTTCTCTCGCCATTTCATGTCCAAACCTCAACAATTTCACAAACAAATTCTTGGCAAACTCCACCCGCGCACTGCGCGGATCGAAACCTAGTTTGTTATTAATTTAGGGCGCTCGGCCGGTGCTCCTTTCTCAAACCAGAACAACCCTGAACGTTGACTTGGGCGAAGCGACCGAAGACCTGAGCGAAGCGACCGAAGACCTGAGCGAAGCGACCGAAGGGACTTGACTTGTCCGAACCGAACGATAGTGCCTTAAAGCTAAGCCTATTACGAGCTGCTTCGCTGCTTGATTGGCGGGGATTCGTCAATTGCCGTGTAACTAAACCTGGTGGCCTTGGCAGTAAGCTTTTCTCATTCTCATCTTTCTTTTTCTGCGAAAACAGAGTATTTTAGTTCAGGACTGACTCTACTTTACTCTCTGGCTGTTGGAATTGTGCGATCCAATTCGCCAATCATAGAATAGCGATTTCTGGTTACAATGTTTTGTCCCATATGATGAAATTTGTTGAACTAATTTTCTATTTTCTGGTATGCGGTTATGCATATTGATATTTGATGGTTGACCTCAAAATAGTTCACCTTCTCTGTGTTGTTAGATGATTCAAAATGAGACGAGAAACATGGAGCTTCTTTGACCTAGTAAAACTATAAGTGTACCCTAAAGAATGAAACTAATACTAGTACCAAATAGTAAGTATTCTTCAGACAGTCTTTAGTTACTTGGATGAAAATATTTTGTTTTGGGGGGAAAAGAAGAAGAAGAAGAAGGATGGAAAAGAGAGCAGAGTTGGAGTCTATCCTGCCTTATCTTCCACTACTAGATGGATGTACCGGGCATCTGTCATGGCCATCAAAAGTCGTTGAGGCTCTGGAGGCAATGGCTAAAGGCCCTGATCACAGCCATGTCAATTGTGGGGAAGTCCTCTCCATTGCCATTTCCGATATGAGAGCTTCCCTCTCCCTTCCTGAACCTCTTGCTCCCTATGCACCACAAGGTTATGGGCTATTCTTCGATGAGGTTAGGTATTGGACAATCTCATTGTTCTTTGGGGTTTCAAATTTTTTTCTTGCTTTGAACAAATTTTTATAACTTTATGCAGCTCATCTCTGGGGCAGACTCCACAAAATGGTTTGCAGAGGTTATCCCACAACTGGCCCATCTGCTGTTGCGGTTGCCTTCCCTTCTAGACGTTCACTATCAAAATACACAGGCTTATGGTTACTTTCTTCGTATCTTGGGTCCACAGCAACCTGGAATGGTGCTTCTATCCCAGGTGTATTATTATTTTCTTGTTCTACTTAAGGACCTACTTTCTTTTGTTCATAGACTTCATTCAAAAGTATCATGCCCATGCATCCCTAAATTAATCTCTAATTCCTAGTTTTTCTCTCTCTCAGGAGTTGATCGGTGCTTTACTTGCTTGCTCTTTGTTTTGCTTGTTTCCAGTCTCTAATAGAGGTGTAAAACACCTTCCGACAATCAACTTCGATCATTTGTTTGCGTATGTCAAATGGTCTTTCACAACTTCTATTTTTATCATCCATCACTTCTTCTTTTACAATGACTTTCACTTTCTACTTTCTACTTTCGCATCTTTGCTTCCTCATACACAATCTGATGTATTTTATCCTACTGTTTGTGGACTAGGGAATTTGACTTCCGAAGTTTTCCACCTTTCCTTTTCGTCTTAGAAACACTAGCTCAGCCTTGTATTTTAATAACGAATACATTGCAGGAGTCTCTATGACAGTTATAGTGAAAGCCAGGAACACAAAGTAAGGTGTATTGTGCACTATTTTGAAAGAATATGTTCGGAAATGCCTAAAGGCTGTGTGTCATTTGAGCGCAAGCTTCTCTCATTGGAGAATCATCCTTCGCAATCACATGCTTCTTATCCAAATGCTGGTTTTTGGGCCAAATCAACTGTCCCCCTCTGCCATTTTCAGGTAGCAATTCAACATATAAAATTTGTTTCTAGGCTTAATTTCAGTGGTAATTAATTGCTTCTAGGGGCCTATCTTTTTCTTATTAATGTCATTCAGCTATAGAGAGCCAATGTTTACATAGTCTTTCCATAACTGTGTAGGTTCACAGTTCTGGCTTAATAGAAGATAACTGTACAGGGGCTCTTGAAGTGGATTTTGCAAATGAATATCTTGGTGGTGGTGCTCTACATATGGGCTGTGTACAGGTATGTTTTTTTATTTTTTGCTTCACTGAAATACTTTTACACTGTTCATCACATTTTCTGCTACCAATTTTTTAAGCGCCTTTTCTTGAATTTTTCTCACACTTTACTCAAGCTCTGAATGGTGCAACATTTTCATTAGGAGGAAATTCGCTTCATGATTAATCCTGAATTGGTTGCTGGCATGCTTTTCTTGCCTTCCATGGAAGAAAACGAGGCTATAGAAATTGTTGGAGCAGAGAGGTTCTCTGGCTATAAAGGGTAAGTACCATTCACAGTGCATTAAACAACAAACCCCCCAACCCCCTCTCTCGCTCTCTCTCTCTTGCATGTAGACATACTTAAAATAAAATTTCAAGATGAAGAGCAGTCGACTACGTGCCTTTTCTTTTACACTTTTGCAGTTGACTTATGATAATAAACTAATTTTTTTTTTACTCGGACAGGTATGCCTCTTCATTCCGCTTTTCTGGTGACTATGTGGACAACAGGAGTGTTGACTTCCTTGGAAGACGTCAAACCAGAATTGTTGCCATAGATGCTTTATGCAGTCCAAGAATGAAACAGTATAAACTCAAATACCTTCTACGGTATGTAACATCTATAACAACCAACTAAATGGAATATACCATTAATTTCTCTTTATGGAACTGGTAGTGCTTTAAAGAACATTTGCATCTATTCTTCAATTCATCCAAAAATAAGAAAACAAGTTCTAAGCAATTTTACTGGACTGAAAGGTTCTTACTGCAACTATGCTTGAAGTTAAGAACTTTAGCAAAATCTTGTACTATAATTCTCAATAAGCTTTGTGGCTTGCAGAACATATTATTATATCCTAGTAAATTACTGTTATAAGAGTAGAAGTGTCATGTGCAAATCACATTAGTGGATTTGCATGTAGTGTAATGCGCTAGATAAGGCTTTATTCACTAAGATGGGTTTCTATAAGCAAATTGAAAAGATATTATTCATTTTTTTGCTTTGTGTTTAATTCCAGGGTGTAATTTATATCACTTCAATTTGTATGATCTATTTGTATGTTTCGTAGGGAGACTATTAAGGCATTCTGCGGCTTTTTGGATCAATCAAAGTATAGCCAGTACAAGAGACTGTATCAAGATAATGAACTTGGTCCATGTCAGCTTGATCAAGATAATAATGATGGTGACATTTCCAGGGATGAAATTTTGGTGGGATAATTTAATCTTCTTTTCCATACTCTTGTGTTTGGTTCCCTAATTGACAACCTATGGAGTAAAAAAGTGCCATTAGATGAGGGTTTTTATTTATTTTTCTTTTTTTATCTGATACAGAATACTTTTTTCTGCATAGGCTTGTTTGCCTATGGATTTGTTCTTCACTATCAAGTTTCTGATTGTTGCTTTTTATTTATAGTTAAATAGAGCTTCCTCTACATTTATTGAAACAAATGAAGCAAATGAAGGAGAATGTATGCCAAAGGTGGTTCAAAAGTCTAATGAAAATGGTGGTCAGTTTATGGAGCCTGAAAATTGTTTTGGGATAGCAACTGGAAATTGGGGCTGTGGTGCATTTGGTGGAGATCCTGAACTAAAAACCATAATTCAGTGGCTTGCTGCTTCACAGGTGGTTACTCTGTCCCTTGACCATTTTATATTAGATGCTGTGTTCCTTTATGGGATTTTGTGATTAGTTAAAATCTGTAGTGCCTGTGATATAAATTGCAATTTTACTTTTCTGCACATTTTTCTTATTGTTGCTTGAAATTAATCTTTCCATTAACCTAAATACATTTGTTTCAGGCTTTAAGACCATTCATTTCATACTACACTTTTGGTCATGAGGCACTTAAAAATCTTACTCAGGTTCTGCTCTCATTCTTGCTAGTTTAGATTTTTCATGCTAGATAAGATGTACATGCATGTTTATATATATAAATTTTTTAATTATTATTATATGGATTTCTAACATGTTATACCTTCTTTCTGAAATTTCCAGTCCTAAAATAAAGTTGCTATAATCTGGTGGTTGAACAATTACTGTTTGATTTCTTGCACTTGTCAAAAAATCTGTCCTTTGGTTGCTTTTATCCCTCTGCTGTTGTTGCATCTGTCTTGCAGCCCTGTCGCTTCATTCTTGTTCTTCCCTCATTCAATATTGTTGCTTCTCGGTGCATTAATACATACTCTTTCACTCTTGGACCATGATGGCAGGTTAGCCAATGGATTCTATCACACGAATGGAATGTTGGAGAGCTTTGGGGTTTGTTGACGGAGTACTCGTTACAGAAATTGAGGGGAGACACAAACCTTGGCTTTTTTTCTTGGCTTCTTCCTTCACTACCTACCGTTGATGTGGCCAAGTAAATGCAATGCTTTGGATAATTCAATTCAAGTTAATGTCCACTGCTTTTGTCGTATGAACATGTCATTGTCTACTAAATTGATATTTGTTTATTTAGTTGTCATCCATTTTGTAGTTAATATTTGTAAATTTCAGGTTAGGCTTAGGCATGTGATCATCATGTTACATGCTTACCCGAACCCAATCCAGTCAAATTATTTTTATACTTTCTCATCTTTGAGATGAGCCTTGAATACTCTTAATTACGGTTATATTAAATATCATTGATACTCTTAAACAGCCTTTTTTTTTTAGCAAAAAAAAAAAATGATATTCTTTTCAAGGTTTTAAAAGTTGGACCGGCCATGAAACCGATGGAAGTTACGGGTCTGTCGATCCGTTTTAAAAAGGTCATTTGATATGAAAATAATATTTTTTATATATAATAAATATTAGTTGTTGTATGATAATGACATAAAAAACATTCTAGTAGTGTGATTAAGTGGTTTTTTATCTTTTTAATATGTTATGGGTTCAAATCCTACCTTCAAATTTTAAAATTTTAAGTCAAAGTCAACAGTCCTAGAACTGATCAAAAGTGGTCCGGTTCTCTAGTTCAATAGCTGGTTGAACCGATCAAAATCCAGATTTTGACTTTTAACTAACCGGAAAGCTTGCATAGTATCCAGATCGGAGAGGCCTTCGGTACCCGGTTCAACCGGCCGGTCTGATCTGATTTTAAAAATAATGATTCTTTTTTTAAAAGGGAAAAAAAAAGGCTGTTTCTTATTTTCTACCTTTACATAGAAAAGATCATCTAATATTATACCATGATTATTAAATATCTAATATTATACCATGGTTGTTAAATCGAGATACGTATTGTGTATTGAAAATGAAAATTTTATTTTTGAGTATTGAGTATAGTATAGTAAGATATGAATAAAGGTGTTTAAATTAAATATATATGCATTATGAAAGATTAAAAAAATTTAACAACTTATAGTGGTTTTTTTTTTTCTTATATGGTATTTAGAGTTTTTCTGACTAATCCGGATTCAACTCGCGTCGTGCATCTAGGTTTGGTGGTTGAGTCTTATCAATGAGGGACGCTGTGTAGGCCTTTCTGGTCCGGACAATATACAAAGTTTCCGGTTAGCAAAGAAGTCAATAACCGGGTTTTGACCTGTTCTAGACATGTTGACTTTGATTTAAAATTTTAAAAATTGAAAAAAAAAATTGCTGGTAATAGGTTTTGAACCCATAACATAGGAAAAAGATTATAAATTACTTTAACACTCTAACAAAATGCTTTTTATGTCATTGTCATACAACAATTAATATTTATTGTATATAAAAATATTTTTTTTGGCCTCAATTGACCTTTTCAAACCGGATCGGCAGTTGAACCGGTCGGACCGTCAACCGGAACCTTCATCGGTTCCATGGTCAATTCAACTTAAAAACCTTGATGTTGGTATGGTGGTTATACTCTTTTGATTTAATTCTGAATTATTCGTTTTTTTATTTATTATATTTTGATTCATGTAAATGAGTTCATATCGCTGAAAGAAATTTATAGAGAAGGAGGTTGGGTTCATGCAAATGAAATTATTGAATATTGACAGTGTGAGCACAATTTCCTATATGTTCAATTTATGAGTTACACTTTAGTTCCTGCAGGATAGTTTTACTTTGGAAGCTGCTGCTAAGATTTACTCAATGAGGATGGATTCAGTTCATTTAGAGGCATACGAGGTACTTGGTGGGATAAAATGGCAGGTCATGAAAATGATCAAGGTCAGATTTCTATATTAAAATGATCAAATTCTTCAGATGCAGAAGAAAAGTGCCATAATTGGTATTAGTATTATTGATGTGGGCTATTCAGACTTAAGGTGAATGAAATTATTAATGGATGCAACTTTTTTTGTTGGGAAGCTGAAGTACATTAATGCCATTTATTTATCTCCATTGTTAAATTGTCTTTGTAACTCTGGAATAAACTGTCCTGCCCATTTTGTGGAACAACATTTTCTTAGAACTTCTAAAAGATAACTTTTCTAAGCAAAACAAAGTGATAGAGATCAGAATCAACTTGAGGTCTCCAATTTCTACCCCATGTATACCATGTTTCCTACATCTTATCCTTTTGTCCTCTGTCTAAGAATGTACACTTGATATCCTGGCTTACCAGTACATCTTTAGGAGAACTTTTTGTTTTATGTACCAACTTGGATTATGTATTTACCTTATCAAAGCTACTTATACATTATGTCAAGTATCAAGGATATATTTAGATAAAACTTAACACTGCCTATGCTCATACCACATGTGCAAGATTCTTTCAAGCAAATCAACATCAATGCTATACATCAATTTAAATTGACTAAAACAATAATAATGCCCTTTGCGCAGCGAAACGCGCGGGGCGAAATCTAGTCAAACATAAAGGCAGCTGGAAAGAGAAGAGAAAATGCCACTCCTAATTGAAAAATCAAATGTAGAAAATTATGAAAGAATATTTTAGCCAAATAAATAGTTTGTCTTCCCTTTAAATTATTTATTCTTACCTGTCTACTCTCTAGTTTCTATATTATTTTGGCTAAAGGCCAGCAGTGGTCCTCCAACAACAAAGTAGAAAGTAGAAAGGTAAGAATAACAAATTAGAAGGGTCAACCATTTCAGGATCATGAAATCCAAAATATATATGTGAATATATGGTGCACAAAGACTACAAGTGTGCGATAGAGATGGTCAATCATAGGATTTTCTAAAATGTAGATTCCTTATATGATCAAATTTAATTCAATCACCTAAATTTTCTCATCGTAATGAGGCCACTGCTCCATCTTAGGGTCATTCTCACTGACTTTGAGCTGTATTCTTGATTACTAATATTTCTTATACGCGTGAAGAAAATAAAAATGTGTAGAAGGATGAAAGTTAATTACTAACAAAAATAAGAAAAAATACTAAACCGCAGATAAAAAGTAAAGCTTGAACTTGATTCCTTGCACTTGCAGCCATGGACACCAACAAGATTCTATGTTTGATGCTTTCAGTAATCTTTATGAGCTTATCTCTCGAATCCCATGTCTCCTTTGGAGCTGACACCATCTCTGTTAACCAATCTCTTTCCGGTAATCAAACCATTGTCTCAGCAGCAGGGGTCTTTCAACTTGGTTTCTTCACACCAAGAAATTCCTCTAACTACTATATAGCCATATGGTACAAAAGGGTGTCCCAACTCACCACCATTTGGGTTGCAAACAGGGAGAAACCAATCCGAGATACATATTCTTCAGTTTTGAAGATTTCTGATGGTAACTTAGTATTGTTCAATGAGTCCCAAGTACCAATTTGGTCCACAAATATAAGCTCTACCAACTCAACTTCTGTAGTTGCACTTCTGTTAGATGATGGGAATCTTGTTTTGAGAGACGGACTAAATTCATGGACATTATTATTGTGGCAAAGTTTTGATCATCCAGCTGATACTTGGATTCCAGGCAGTAAGTTCAGCTTCAATACACGGACGAACCAAAGCCAGCGTTTTACTTCATGGAAAAGTCTTGACGATCCTGCATCAGGTCTCTTCTCACTTGAGATAGATGCAAGTAAAACCAATCAAATTGTATGGAGTAACACAAGACAGTATTGGAGAAGTGGATCTTGGGATAAACAGAGAAAGAGCTTCAGCTTAGTTCCTGAAGTGACGATGCTTTCTTCGTATAACTTGAATTTCAGCTATTTTTCAAACGAAAATGAGAGTTATTTCATTTATTCCTTTTATTATTCTTCCACCATAACTCAATATATTTTGGATGTTTCGGGACAGATCACGGCTATGACATGGTTGGATGATAGCAAGGAGTGGATTTATCAAAATATTGTGTTTTCGGCACAACCGAGAAAACAGTGCGAGGTATATGCTTTCTGTGGGGCATTTGGCATCTGCAATGATACATCTATACAGTTGTGTAATTGTTTGACAGGCTTTGAGCCAACATCACAGGAGGACTGGAATGAGCAAGTTTATTCTGAAGGGTGTGTGAGGAAGTCCAAATTGGAGTGCGAGAATGCTGCTGTTGCTGTTGGTAATGGAAAGGAAGACCAATTTGTAGAAAACCCCAGGATAGGCTTCCCCACAAATCCACAAAATGCAACTGCTAATAACATCACGGAATGCAAATTGACCTGTCTCAAAAAATGCTCCTGCTCTGCTTATGCCTATGATAACAACAATGGGTGCTTGATTTGGACTGGAGACCTCTTTAATCTGCAACAACTTGGAGAAGATGATGATGAAGTGAAAACTCTGCATATAAGGCTTGCATATTCTGAGTTTTCTAATCCCACAAAGTCAAAGAAGAAGAAATTGACCATTGTGGCCGTTGCAGTTTCATCAGGGCTTATCCTTTTAGGCCTGATGATGTTCATAATCAAGACAAGGTGGAGGACAACAATCATTCCAACAAATCCAACGGAAGGTTCACTCATGGCTTTTGGGTACAAAGGTTTACAAAAGGCCACCAACAATTTCTCTGAAAAATTGGGCAAAGGAGGGTTTGGTTCTGTTTTCAAAGGGACTTTGCCAGATGGAAGTCTTGTAGCTGTGAAGAAGCTTGAGGGCATCAGTCAAGGAGAGAAACAATTTCGTACAGAAGTCGGTACACTTGGGGCGATCAATCATGTCAATCTGATTCGCCTTCGTGGATTCTGCTCTGAAGGTTCAAGAAAGTTGTTGGTATATGATTACATGCCAAATGGGTCTTTGGACAAGCATCTCTTCCATGCAAAAGATTCAGAAGTACTAGACTGGAAAACAAGATACCAAATTGCTCTTGGTGCAGCAAGAGGCCTGGCTTATCTCCATGACAAGTGTAGAGACAGTATCATCCACTCTGACATTAAGCCTGAAAACATTCTTTTAGATGCTGACTTTTGTCCAAAAGTGGCAGATTTCGGTCTCGCAAAGCTTTTCAGTAGGGAGTTTAGTCGGGTTTTGACCACTCTGAGAGGCACAATGGGTTATCTTGCACCGGAGTGGATTTCAGGACAGGCCATAACACCCAAAGCTGATGTCTACAGCTACGGAATGATGCTTTTGGAAATTGTATCAGGGAGAAGAAACTTTCAAGTTCAACACTCCGAGGATGAAGGTACTGCATTCTTTCCGGCTACAGTTGCTATACAAGTAAGTACTGAAGGCGGTGATGTTCTCAGCCTCCTAGACAGCAGGCTGAATGGAAATGTGAATGTAGAAGAGCTTTCTCGAATTTGTATAGTGGCTTGTTGGTGTATCCAGGATGACGAATTTCAGAGGCCAACAATGAGTCAGGTAGTTCAGATCCTGGAAGGGGTTTTGGAGGTGAGCCAGCCCCCAATTCCAAGATTTCTACAAGCATAATGTTCCCTTCATAAGTAAGCGCTGTAGTCTTATACCTCATGCCCCATGGTTCGAGGTTCTGTGACCTTTTATGGCTATTTGCTACCTGCTAAGCTTCTTAACTATACACTATCCACACTGTGACTCGTTTACAAAATAATGTGTCAAACTAGGGAAGGTAAAAATAGGTTGTCTTCAGTTTCACTTGACGTGAATGTTCTTGCTGTATTCCTGTAGTTAAGTTGTGCTCGGGAAAATCCACTGCATTTTCATTTTTTGTTCCACAAGACCTTGTAAGTGGTGAAAGATTTCACTAAATATAGACAAAGCTATGGATAAGTCTTTTTTATAATCTTTCTAGTCCTAATACATCTCATAGGATTGCAAGAGGATAATTGCTACCAAGAAAAAGCTTCCTACTACTATATAGGGGTATCATTACAAATTAAAGAGCAGAGTAGCACCTTGTCATAATTCGATATCAAGCAAAGCAACAATTTCAGTAGCAGAGAGATGATTACAAAGTCATTTTATTAAATTGGTGATAAAGCACACAAGGAAAGAGAAACTACACTTTGCAAAAACCACCACAACTTTGAGTGATTCTTTGTTTTACCTCAACATTTAAGAAGTTCCATCCAAGTGAACAAATTCAGTTGAATCTAAAACTGAAAAAACTGAAGGTGATTCAGTTGAATCTTACCCTCTTTCTCCTAGAGTAACCTCAGCATTTCCTGGAAATAAAAAATTCATAATCTGGCCGCTGATTAAACACCAATTAATTGTTCTTGCAAACACAACTTCTGGCAAAACTAAAGGCATTTTCTTCTAGAGTTCTGAGTCGCTTCTCAAGAATCTCAGAACCCTTGCATTCTGAAAATTCTTTTGAGGAAGTTTTGTCAGGGTATCCTCAGATCAAACCAGCATTCACCCTGCAAATATGAGTATTTAAACATTGTATGTACGTCTCACAAAATTTGATTATAAAGATTTTTCATGTGAAAACCACACGGAGCCTAGAAACTTAACCAAGCTTTGATAGAATGAACATTACAACATTCTCATACAAATAATTTTGCAATTACTAAATAACTCAATGTGCATCAAATTTGCAATCTAAACCTTATTAGCCCTTTCATGGTATAAAGCAACCGGCACAGCTTTGGTTCTAGAATTTCAAATCAGTAATCTACAGAACATTTCGAATGGGTATCAAATTTTACATCACTATATCAGGAAACAATATTACCAGCCATTCCTATTGTCCATCTTTTGCAGCAATTCCTATTTCAAGAATGAGAAGTATATCCAAAGAAACTTTGACTAGCTAAATCAGCAAATTTTACCTGTGTGCTGTAACTCTCCAATCCTAGTACAGGGGCAACAATGCAAGTAGCTTTCTTTTGATGAGAATCAATAGGAATACATCTCTGAACCAAATGTCCTAGTGAATGGTAAGTCAGGAATGATTCATGGAATTTCGCTTTTGGGATCCGATATATAGGATACCAGGCCACCGAATACCTAAAGCAATTTAACCTAGTTTTAGTATAATTTTCCCAACTAGAAATGAATTGTCAAAATTGACAGCAGTTCTGGGTCTTACCAAGATGCAGGGTGTAGATCATGTAGATCCAAAGACTGTAGTTTTGAGGGATCCCCGAATACTAGATTAGAAGTTTCATTGTTCACAAGTTCAGCAATTCTGAAATTTTTAAAAATAGTTAAACTAGTATATCTTACAATGTTTTGTAATTAAAAATAATCAGGAAGAGCAAACTAACAAAATAGATGAGAATTTAAAAGATTGTGTTTGTAAAAAGAAAATAAATTTTAAGAACTAGAAGATGACTAAAGCCAACATGAAACAAACAACACGTGGGATGAGTAAATAGAAATTTTGGACTCTTTGGAGATAGTATTGCACTACTATTATATTTGATGGAATGAGACAGAACAACTCTTCTTCATCGTTACCATTAGGACAACACCTGCAGTAGGCAATTATGTCTTTCTTTCTCTATTTCTCAAGCTAGATATTTGTAGTCCTTTTATTATTTGCTTATGCTGCTCTCAAGTTTAATAAGACCTCTGCTTCTCTCTCTCATGACATGAATGGTAGGCTGCTGGATAACAAGCCATCCTCCAAGCACAGTAACATTTTCCTAGATTCTTAAACGAATTAACTTAAGCTAAAGAAACTCTTCATTGTGGCATCTAAAGCAAGCAGTGTGAAACAATATGAACAGGGGAAGCCTAATTAAAATGCATAGGCAAGTGAATAAGATAAAAGAAACAGAAAGAAAGAAGACTATGGGCATGGCACCTAAGTATAAAGCAATGGTTAATGAAGTGAGAAAATTACTAATGATAAATTAGAAAATAAAGAAATATATGGAACTAAGACATGACTGAGTTCGATAGGAATGAGAAGGCTACTGAATTATCAATAACCAATACATCAGCCCTGCATATAGCTCATCTGCAGGAATGCTATACCAAGAGGCAGTATCAGGCAAGACTTAAGCACATTGGCATTCATTAGAAAGTTAAAAGGCCATATCTTCTTCAATACTTTTATAGAACGCACAGCAGTACCAAAAATCCTGAGCAATCCCATATCAATCACCACAGCTTGTGGTGCAGGTTTTCTCCAAAGCAAATAACTTATAACCAAACCAAACTAAGCACTTAAGTTATGTTCATTAACAACCCAAATAGCATCCATAACAGCTAACTCTTTATGCATGAACCAATCTATAGATGGCTCACAACTTCTACAACATCAATAGAGTAAATTTAGATTCGAGAGGCAAGATCTTACTTAATATGAAGAGGCTTCCGTTGATGAGGCAGCTCAGATTCAAAAATTTCAAAAATTAGCTCAGGATCAGCCATGTAATTAAGTGGAGAAATGAAGCCCTTGAAGTCTCTTGTCTTATGTTGTAATGAGTTATAGTTGTAAACTTCGTCAACAGAATCAAGATTTGTCTGTGGTGTTTTATTTCTCACCGACTAATGACTGGGTTGAATTGCTTTTGGAGAATATTTGGCTGGTAATGTCTTTGCAGAAGAGGAGTTCAACTCACCTCCTTGCTTCTCTGGCCTTACTTTGCCAAACAATTGAACAGCAGAAAGGAAGGGAATAAAATGAGCTTGAAATGGTATTATTTCAGTTGGTTTTCCCTTCTGCTTATTATAATCTACTGTCTTGACTTCCAATCCATAATTTCCAGGCTTCTGATACCAGTTCCAAAGAGCACGAAGTGATATATTGTTCTGCATCTGATGTTTACAGAGGAAAATAGAGGTCGGTTGACTAACTGAGCAAACTGCACATGGGGCACATCTATGTGAAAAAGAAATAACTGGAGAAGCAGCATGAAGGAATCTTTCAAACTCTGCAAGAGGTTGGCCCAATTCAAGCTGAGCTCTCTTTGATTCTAGTTGCAGTCTGTAAGTAGCGTTCAAAGTTTCTGCTGCAACTTGTGAACCAATGATTGGCTGGTGGGTGCCTTTTGGTTCTTCAAAATATATCATACCTCCATTGGTGGTTTCAGAAGCATGGACTTCTGGAATGCCAATCTTATTTTCTAATTTTGGGGCTTCGCCTGAACACAACTTCTGCTCATCCAAGGATTTCTTCTCTAGCAAGTTTGGATCTCTTCCCACACCATCACATTTTGGTCCTTTCCTAACCCAACATTTAGTTTCTTCACTGAATTTCATCTGACATTCTGGCATGATTTCATCCAAGGACTTTTTTACTAGCAAGTTTGAATCTCTTCCCACATGATCATATCTTGGTCCTTTCCTAACCCAATGTTTAGTTTCTTCACTGAATTTCATCTGACGTATTTCATCCAAGGACTTTTTCTCTAGTAAGTTCGGATCACTTTCCACACCATTCCATCTTGGTCCTCTCCTAACCCAATATTTAGTTTCTTTTATCATTTTCATCTGACGTTCTAGCATGATTCATATGATAGAACTCTACCACCTAGATCAAAATTGCCTACTTCCTGCATCAGCTAAGGATAAGAGTGCCTGCAAATACAGTTTCCCTAAGAACTCTTTTCTATATGTTGGACAATAGCTTAGAAGATCCCATTTACAATACATTTGTCTATGCAATGAAACATCAATTTCAAAAACATAAACATGTACTTTCTAGTTCCTTACAGGTGCCCCTCTGGAAAAAGATACTATAAAAAGGCAAGCGCAAGTGTCTCCTACTAACTACTAAGTAAAGACTTTCAAGGTCTTCAGAGATTGACACTAATTATAGAACTACTAGATAAAAGACTGTCAATTTATATGTCGATTGAAAACATTATTAACAATAATGAAACAGTGGTCCTCTCACCTCTCTTATCATAAAAAATTCTGGCCAAAAAGGGAAAAAATCCAAATTCTATTATCATGTGAACACAAGTATCATGCATTATGTATAATGATACTAGTAAGACTAATCAATTAATTCAATTAAAACCATACCCTGAAATAGAAAATCCATTGTTCAATAAAGAAAACCCAGAAATTCATTTACACGATTATTATATCCTAAAAGAATTGACTTTATAAAGAAGCAAACAAGACCCATCATCAAAACATTGACATACAGCCCTGAAATCACAGAATTTCAAGAAACTCCAAAGTGTGCTTAGTTTATTCAAGTTCTTCATCAGTTGTTTCATATCTTGATTGTAAGAAAAGAAAAGAAAAATGGCTAAAGATAGTCAGAGTAAGGAAGGAAGAGAAGGCGAAAATGCTTCACAAAAATGGGTATTTGTGTTAAGTAAACTTAAACCCAAAGGAATCAACTTTAAATCATATTATAAAACAAGATACAAAATTAAAATCCTTCAACAGCGCTGAAATTAAGAAAATAGAAAAGAAATTGCAAGAAAGTACCTGAGAAAGGGAGAGAGGGTGACTGTTAAAGAGCGCGGGAGAGAGGGAGAAATATGAATTATCCTTCAACAGCTAAACTAGGAACAAAATAACCCAATTTGCCTTTCTTTTATTATTTTCCGTTTTATATGAAAAAAATGCCTTTTTCTTGTATTTATTTAGTAACCGTCGAATTTTTGAGGGGAAAAATACAGCAAAAATTTATTTTACTGTGTAGGGAATAGCATAGACGCTTCTATAGTACTACGTCTATGTTTTCACCCAAAAAAGAAAAAGAAAGTACTACATCTATGCTATCTTGACTTTCTGTACGCCACGTGGACACATCTCTTCAAATCAAGTCAAGAAGCTACAGCTCATAGGATTTATAGATTTTGTACGTAAGTAGTAAATTCCAAGCATTTCGTTTTATTTTCCCTTAAATTTCCTCTAAACCAAACAGGGCCTAAGAAGAAGGCATCAAGGGACTGGTTTTTGTTAGAGGTGGCAATCGGACGGGTTAGGTTGGGTTTGGGTCATTGGATTCAGGTCGTTTTCGGGTTCGGATTTAAGTCGGGTTCGGATTAAATTTGGGTCGGATTGATTCGGGTTCGGTTAAATTTAGGTCAGGTTGATTCGTGTTCGGGTCAATTTTGGTCAGGTTAATTCGGGTTCGGGCTCGGATTGGGTTTTGGCCAGATCATTTACCCATTTTTTCCCCGGATGAATAATATCATAAACCTTTTCAAATTTTATATGTAATTTATTAGTTTACTTTTTAAAACATATTCATATAAAAAACTATACACCATACATGAAATTTTCAGAAATTATTATTTATTTTCAAATATTATTATTGAATTCAGGTTTTTTCAGGTTCGGGTTCGGGTTTTTTCGGGTTTCAGATTTTTCAGATTCTGATTTTTTCGGGTTCGAGCTTTTTCGGGTTCGGGATTTTTTTTTGGTTCGGGTTTGGACGGGTTCAAGTATTTGACTTTTTTAGTCAATCGGGTTCAGATCGGGTTCAGATTCGAATTTTTCGAACAGGTTTTTCTCAGATCAGGTTCATTGTACCACCTCTAGTTTTTGTTATGGCATTTATCTAACTATGAAATAATTCAATTGTCAAATCAAAGTCAAAGGCCAAGCAAGCCTTCATATATATTGAGTGAATGAGAGGCAAAATTATCAAGAACAAGAATCATGTGAAATCAAAAGGGTGAGAGATAGTCCCATCCATGCTTAAAGTAGTTTGATTTTGGATTCTCTTTTAAGGTCCATTTCAATTTCACTTCATCTAAATAAGTAGAATAATTCATTGCCAATTGTAATTGGGAGATTAGTAGAGAGTAGAAAAGTTGAAGAGCTGCCAAATGCCAAGTATAAAGTGCACCTTTTTTTTTGGCCATCGCACCTTCTTAAATAATGAAGCAATGATAATAATTTTAAGGAAAATTCTGATCAGCTTTAGATGATGGAAATGTCTTTTTCATTTGCCATTTTTTATTAAAGCCACCACACATATTATTAGTCCTACTTTAAGCTTAATTAAGACCTAAACTAGAAGATCATGAATTACTTTGCCAAAAGTTTTGCATTACCCACTTCCACTTGCATGGGCATCGCTTCATTCTTTTCTTTTGTTAAAAAATTTTGGTAATATTTTAATTATCTATGTACTACTACCATTTCTTAAAGCATGCAAATTTTTTCCCACATATTATAAACTTTCTTTTAGGTCAATAAACATTTTGTTTTTGGATTGCTATTAAGAGAAAAAAGATTATTTGATTATATATTAAACATAATCTTCTATTTAATTAATTATAGTAATATTCTTTGATATAGAAACCCTTATTTATAACCCCTCAAATGTTAAGGATGAAATATAGATTATTTTGCAGGAGCATAATTTTAGGAAATCAATTTTATTGATTAAGGTATAGCTTGATGATCACACAGTTCAAATTAGCAAAACCATCTATCTATTTTTATTTGTATTTATTTGGAGATTCTTGTCATAGTATCATCATAGCCAACGTATATTTGAATTTTGGCCAAAAAAAAAACTTATATTTGAAGTCTGAGATTGGACATTTTTATTATCTCGAATATTATTCTACAATTTTAGTCTCTATAACCTAATTTTAATGAATTTAATTTTAAATATTTAATAATAATTGATAACAGTATTAAAGTTATTTATTAAATTTATTAAATTTGACAACGTGAAGTTTATTCAGATGACTTCACATCCTAACCTAACCCTGTTTTACCGCTTGACAAAGATTAGTGTGATTCATTTTCAATAATTTTTTATTTAAAAAAAACTTACTTGAAGAAAATATATCAATTATATTATGGTCAAAGAAAAAGAGAGAATATTATTTTTTTTAGATAAGAAGATATCAATTAGGGTTTAATAAATGATCTAATTTTCTAGGTTGATATGTGGGTTGTGTAAAAAAAAAAACTAAAAACAGAAATAATTCGCAAACGATACAAAAACATATGATTTATACACACACGGAAAAAAAAATTCAATCTCATTATGTCATATTATCACAAAACCTCACATCATCTCCATTAATTAAAGTAAAATCTTTCTATTTTCTTTTATGAACCCAACAGACTCATGAGAATATATTAAATCTCGACTAATTCGGAGTCAACCTATCTTAATTTACTATTTTTGTTACTATAATTTGTTATTATTTTATTGTTTTAATGTTAACAAAAGAACGAGGTTTGCTTTCTTTGATCAAAGATTACAAAATTTTACAACTACTTAACTCTCATGCAGACACCATTAAATTTAAAAGTTTCTTTTATTGTTTTTTTCAATATAGAAAGAAAATATTAAGTAGAAAAAAATGAAAATATTATGAACTGATGATGCATTAGGACTAGATTTCCAAATCTGCCAACTTTCAATGGAGTGTTAAAGTAGCTTATGCTTCTCTTTGATGCTATTATATTTATTTTTATATTTATTTATATATATTTAGGCTTAATACTCAGAATGACCCCTAATTATTTCATTTGGGACAAATTGGCCCCTTATCTTTTTTTGAGACAAATAAATCCCGAACCTTTCAAAAATGGGACAAGTTAGCCTCTTTTATAAAAAAGTTAGTCATGCCGTCAAAATGTCCACGTGGAATATCCACATTGCAGTGGGTCCCACATGATAAAATTGAAAAAAAAATCTATTTTCCCTTCACTAGCAGATTTCAACTTTTGTCCCTCTCTCTACTTGGATCAAACAACCCCATCCATCAAAAACAAATAAGAACACAACCCATGAACAAAAACCTCATGAACCGAAGTCAAATTCTCTAAACAACTAGTTCGAGTGATAGGATTGTTTTCCTAACCATAATTCGAAGGTTTACGACATTAATCTTAACCCAACTCTTATCATAATACAGACGGAAACAGCTTGTAACGATCTCAATCTCTTCAATTTGGGTCTCGAAACATCCAATCCATGTAGCTGATAACAACTTTCAAGGGTCAAATCTTCAAGGGCCAAGCAACTAATCTTAAGATGTTTCAACCCAAAACAGATCGAGACTCAATTTCCCGAACACAACTCTTCAGGCTCTTTCACTTCCTTTTCCCCTTCCTTTGCTTGGTCCCTGCAGGTATGCAACTTCATAGCCACAAACCTCATCTCCTCCACGAACCCTTATAGCCTACCAGGGGTACCTCTTCTTCGGCTTCTCCGCCGCCGTGGCCGATACAACGCCGCTCCTACTAGCCATCCCGGTCCTAAGAGGCTTAAAAGACTAAGAACCAGAATATGGGAAATCCTTGGGGATAAAATTGAAAGTGAAATCGGAAGGTGGAGGGGTTGCAGCAACACTTGGTTTCTTAAGACGGGAGTGGGTTTGAGAAATTGTCTAATTGGGGTCAGAGGCGCCATTGAAGGAGAGATTTCTTGCTGTGTTCTATACTTTTAATTTTGGTTTTAGTGAAGAAAACAACAGAGTTTTCAATAAAGAAGCAAAAAAAATTAAGAAGGCTTGAATTGGCGATTCAAGTACTCTTGAAGCTAAAGCGATAGATCAAATGAGGCTTGCTTTGTGTTTCTGGGGGTTGTGTTCTTATTTGTTAGTAGTTTGATCCAAGAAGAGAGAGGGAGAAAGGTTAAAAAATGTTAGTGAGGTGGAAATATGGTTTTTTTTTTCAATTTTCATTGTGTGGGACCCACTGTAATGTGGATATTCCACATGGGCATTTTAACAGCATGACTAACTTTTTTTTTTATAAAGGGGCTAACTTGTCCCATTTTTGAAAGGTTTGGGATTTATTTGTTCTCCAAAAAAGAAAAGGGGACAACTTGTCCCAAATGAAATAGTTAGGGGGCCAATTTGGGTATTAAGCCTTTATTTTTATGGATTTAAATTCTATTAGGATCATTTTAGGATTTCATTAGGATGGTGCTACCTAATCAAATTTGAATCATCAACAAATCCTAATTTACACCCTTCCACACCTAATTATTTATTTATTAATTACCTCAACCTAATCTTTTATTACGATTAAACAATTGAAGAAGGCCTTGAAACCCAAGACAAAGAGTTTGAAGGTGAGGGCCGGCGGTCGATCAGTCCGACGAATAAAAGCAGAAATGGGAAAGATAAGGGTGATAAGGATAAAGCATAAGTTCATCACTTTATTCATGTATATAATTATCACATATATTTCTTGTAATTATCTTTGTATTTACCCTTTATTATTGTCATCATTTACCTATGTATAAAAGAAAATATTGAAGCTAATTAATAACAAGTCTTTCTACCCAATTCTTTTTACTCTCACATGGTATCAAGAGCCGCATAAGCTTCACAGTTGTTCTTAATTTTTTTTTTTTAAATGTCAACCAATTCCTCTCTTGTTTTCTAGCATCAGTTCAACCACCACTACTTTGCCAAACGGCCTAGTCTCTATTAATGCAGCTTCACAATTTCCTGTCAAATTGACATCCTTTAATTTTGTTGCTTGGCATGCTCAATTCAGTGCCTTTTTATTTGGATATGATCTCATAGGATTTTTTGATGGCTCGAAACCCTGCCCTCCAATCAATATTACAGAAAAAGATGTTGTTATCGAAAATCCAGAACACACATTTTGATGTCGCCAAGACAAGCTAATATTCCATTCCATCATGTCCTTTATCTCCGAACAAGTCCTTCCCCTTATTTCTATGGCAAAAGCCTCTGCAGAAGCCTGGCAGAAGCTTAAGCGATCATATGCGAGCAAAACTCGCTCCAGGATTATCTTACTTAAAGGTAGATTGGCAAAAACAAAACAAGACAACAGGTCAGTATCTGAGTATTTGAACAGTATCAAGTCTATTTCTGATGACTTAGTTCTTGCTAACTCACCTTTTAGTGAAGTGGATATTGTTGTTTATGTCCTAAATGAACTTGATCCCATTTTCAAAGAAATTGCAACAACCATAAGAGCAAGGGACACTTCCATCAGCTTTGAAAAATTGCATGATAAGTTGGTAAACTTTGAACTGGCACTTCAAAATAAGGAACACACTCCACCTGTTGTTACTGCAAACTATACCAGAAAAACAAGTTCTTGGTAATTTCTACCAACAAAAAGGGAAATTTGCTCCTCTTTACAATCCTAGGACTCCACGTCCTCAATCTGATGGCAACTTTTATCAACGACCTTAATCTGATGGCACCTTTTATCAGTGACAAAGGAAGCCTCGATGTCAACTTTGTGATCGATTTGGTCATACAGCCAAGCAGTGCCATTCTAATAGAAATCTCTCCGGTGCAGAACCAGTTGCAAATCATGTTAGACGTGCACCTACTTATGATAAAAGTTGGAATATGGACATGGGGGCAAACAATCATGTTACTTCAGACTTGAAGAACCTTTTCCTATATACTGATAATGAGGGGCCTGATGAAATCATCGTAGGCAATGGTTCAAGTTTGCCCATATTGGTTCCACACATCTCACCACCAATACTCATACTTTTCAATTGTCTAATGTCCTTTGTGTATCTTCAATTCAAAATCATTTGATTTCAGTTGTCAAGTTTTGTCGAACTAACTTTGTTTCCGTTGAATTTTTCCCTTGGCATTTTTTGATTAAGGATCTAAACACGGGGTGACAATGCTGCAAGGCCAGAATAAAAATGATGTTTATGAATTACCAAAATCAGTTCGAACTTCAAGTCATCTAACAGTTGCAAATGTTCTTTCCAAAACCTCTGTGGAAAACTGGCATAGTCGACTTGAGCACCCATCCAATCGAGTCCTTCATCATATTCTCAAATCTTTTAACTTACCATGCCCCTCTCTTTTGATGTCTAAGTCTCTTTGTAATTCCTATCAGTGCAATAAGAGTCATAAGTTGCCATTCTCTACCAATGGTCTTACCAGTACTAAGCCCTTAGAATTAATCTACAAAAATGTTTGGATACCTGCTCTATTAGATTCTAAGGATGGTTTTAAATATTATATCGTTTTCGTTGATCATTACTCCAAGTATGTATGGCTTTATCCTATGCGAAATAAATCAGATATTTACTCTTTGTTTGCATCATTCAAAGCCATTGTTGAAAATTTTTTCCAAACTTCAATCATCACTATATATTCTGATAATGGAGGACAATATCAGAAACTTGCAAAATTTTTCGCAGCTTATGGAATTTCTCACCTTCAAACACCCCCACACACGCCAGAACATGATGGTTACTCAGAAAGGAGGCATAGACACATAGTGGAAACTGGCTTAACCATTCTCCATCAAGCATCTTTACGTCTCAGTTTTTGGTCTCATGCTTTTCAAACAGCCACATACTTAATAAATCGCCTTCCTACACCTTTATTTATTTCCAAATCTCCATTTGAAGTCTTATTCAAGAATTCACCAAACTATAATAAGTTGCGAATTTTTGGTTGCCTGTGTTATCCGTGGTTGCGTCCATATAATAAACACAAGTTACTACCTATATCAAAACCTTGCATTTTTCTTGGATATTTTCCTAATCAAAGTGCATATAAATGTTATGATCTTGACTCTATGAAGATTTTTTTGTCTCTTCATGTCCAATTTGACGAAACACAATTTCCATTTAGTTCACAAAAGAGTTCTGCTACTGTAAATGGGTTGTTATCTAAATGGAGTCCCTCTTTGGTTGCAACTGATCCACCAGTTTTTAATGTTCCTACTTTTTCTACAGGTTCTCCTGTGCCCTTGCCAAAAGATAATTTGAATGATTCTGGTAATTCATCAACATCTCTAACTCTTACAACAGAGTCCTCTCCAAACTCCACCTCCTTATTAGTTAACTCTCCAAACTCCACCTTCTCATCTGATAGTTCTTTACCTTTAAATCCACCCAACAACATAATGCCTCCTTTATCTTCAATGCCACCTTCACAACTTCCTTCCCCTCCAAAAAGAACTCACCCGATGACAACAAGATCCCACAATAACATATTCAAACCCAAAAAGTTAGCATTCAATGTTACTAAACACCCTTTACCACAAGATTTGGAACCAACATGTGTTTCACAGGCTCTCAAAGATGAAAAATGGAGAGAAGCCATGGATGCTGAATTCAATGCATTGGTGAAAAACCAAACTTGGGAATTAGTACCTCCATCATCAACACAGAATGTACTTGGATACAAGTGGGTATTTTGGGTGAAAAGAAAACCGGATGGAGCAGTGGAAAGATATAAAGCTTGGCTTGTCACAAAAGGATTAAATAAATATCCTAGTGTTGATTACACCGAGACATTCAACCTAGTTGTTAAACCTACCACAATCCGTGTGGTTCTTACATTAGCTTTGTCAAAAAATTGGCATATGCAGCAGCTCGATGTAAACAATGCCTTCCTTCAAGGCAGCTTATAAGAGGAAGTTTTTATGTCTCAACAACTTGGGTTTATTGATCAAGCTCATCCGTCTCATGTTTGCAAACTTAAGAAGGCAATTTATGGACTTAAGCAGGCTCCACATTGCTGGTTAGGGATGTCAATGGGGCGGGTTTTATGCGGGGGGTATAATCCCCGAACCCGACCCCGACTTGAAGACCCTATCCCCATCCCCGTCCCCATCCCCGGCGGGGAATAAAATAAAGTCCCCATCCCCGACCCCTTGGGGACCCGATGGGGACGGGAATCCCCGTACCCGAATATTATAATTAATTTTTTAAAAAAAATGTAATTCATAAAAAGTTTAGTACAAAATATTACGATTAATACAAGTTTATAACACCACAATTACAAGTTTTAAATACCATACAAGACATAACTTAAATGAATAAACATTATATCAAATCCATTATCCAAATAAAGTTCATGAAATAATTATCATCTTGCATTTCTTAGGGTTAAAATATATATTTTTTTAATATATATTTATATTATTAGTAAATATTTATTAGTATATATATTATTATTTATTAGTAAATTATCAAAACATATTTGATTTAGTATTTTTTTTATTTAACATATATATATATATACATAATATATATATATATATATATATTTTGGGGCTGGGTCCGGGGCGGGGGACCATTTCCCATCCCCGTCCCCGTTCCCCAAAAGTACTCCCCATCCCTGCCCCGTCGGGGCGGGGAATCAGGTTCCCCACCGGGTTGGGGCCCGTTGACATCCCTATTGCTGGTATAAAGAGTTAAGTTCCTTATTGCTTTTGGATTCACCAACTCCATCTCTGATAGCTCATTGTTTATTTACTCTAAGGATGATACTTTGATCTACTTGTTTATGTTGATGACTTACTTGTCACCGGAAATAATTCAGCATTTATTACTAAGTTTATTGAGATTTTATCTCAAAGGTTTTCTTTGAAGAATCTTGGGCCTTTGAATTTTTTCCTTGGTGTTGAAGTTGTTACAACCTCTACCGGGCTGTTTCTTTGTCAACACAAGTACATCAGAGAGCTATTGGAACGTTTCAATATGTCTAGTGCGAAAGAAGTCTCCACTCCTCTTGCCTCATCAGTTTCCTTAAGCTTAATGATGGTACTGCTACAGCAGATGCTACGGAGTATAGGAAACTAGTTGGTGCATTACAATACTTGTTTTTTACAAGACCAGATATATCTTTTACCGTAAATAAATTGTCCCAATTTATGCATTGTCCTACTGTTCATTGGAGCTGTCTCAAACGAGTGCTGCGATATTTAAAGGCCACATTATACCATGGTCTTGAACTCAAGCGAAGTCCTTCTCTTACTATTCGAGCCTTTTCGGATGCCGATTGGGGTGGAAATCAAGATGATCAAACCTCTACTAGTGCCTATGTTGTTTATATTGGAGATAATGACGTGTCTTGGAAATCCAGCAAACAGAAGAGTGTTGCACGATCTACAATAGAGGCAGAATATCGTGATTTGGCAACATGTGCTGCTGAATTAACTTGGGTGCAAAATCTCCTATCTGAAATGAAAGTTTCTTTGATGAATGTATCCAACCATTCTTTGTGATAATGTGGGGGCAATTTATTTGAGTGCCAATCCGGTGTTTCATTCAAGAATGAAGCACATAGAGTTAGACTATCATTTTGTTCGAGCCAGAGTTAATTCTGGACAGTTGATAGTTTCTTATGTTTCCAGCAAAGATCAATTGGCTGATGCTCTTACAAAGCCATTGCCATCATCTCGGTTGCTACATCTTCGGGACAAGATTGATGTCTCTAATTGTTCCACCATCTTGCGAGGGCGTGATAAGGATAAAGCATAAGTTTATCACTTTATTCATGTATATAATTATCACATATATTTCTTGTAATTATCTTTGTATTTACCCTTTATTATCCTCATCATTTAGCTATGTATAAAAGCCAATACTGAAGCTAATCAATACAAGTCTTTCTACCCAATTCTTTTACTCTCACAAAGGGAAGATCAGAAAGGGATAAAAGAGGAGCAAAGATCTAAAGACATATTGGAGAAAGATTTGGAGAGGTTAAGCGTCAATGTGATCAACTCAAAAAAGAAACTGAGATTATTACGAAGCAAACTACTTGCAATCGAATACAACTTATTGTTATATATTCAATATTTTGCGAGCCCGCCAAGACGGAGATTTTGATAAAGCTGAAACCCTTGCTAATTAATCTTAACTAAGGTAATTAATAAAAAAATTAATTAGGTATGACAGGGTGTAAATTAGGATTTGTTAATGATTCAAATTTGATTAGGTGACATCATCCTAATGGAATCCTAAAAACATCCCTTTTTAGAATGATCCTAATAGAATTAAACACCCTTATACATTATAATATATACTATATTAAAATCCTTCAAAGATCATTAGCTTCTCAGCTTTATTTTTATTTTTTTTAGATCAGCTTCTCAGCTTTATTAATTTCAAATAAATTCTTCTTTTTCCTGACTTTTCTTTTGCTTTTCTCCTTGATTAGTTCTTTAAATTAAAAACTATATATATTTCCATGGGCAGCAGCCACCAACATCAAACATGGGATCCTTTACTAGTCCTAATTTGGCATAATCTAACACACATCTCTTTCTTTCCGTTTTTTTAAAGGCTCACGAGTTGATTATATTAGTATATAAATATAACTAGGTTTTCTACAAATTTTTTATAGAGAGTGTGTAAAATATTTAATAAAATTGACTAAAATATTTCAATCATAGTTAATGGAAGTAGCTCGTAACCATTACCTTTGAAAGTATTGTCTCATAATTTTCTGCGGAGCTTACAATCTTATAATAGCTTTATAAATCTGCATATTTGATTAAGTATCTTATCAATACTTAATCAGTAACACTAATTAATCAAATGACAAAACATCTAGAATTAAAATAGGTTTATATTAACACCAATCAAATAACCAAACACTAATAATAAATCACTTATAAAATACATTAATCACTTGCCGCACTGCACTCACGTGGATCCGCCCGATCGATGACAAAATCATAATAAAAATTGCATTATGAACAAAATAATAATCAAGATTAACAAAGCTATCAAGAATCAAAATGAAATTAAGAAAATTAGAATTTCTAAAGAACTAAATAGTATAAAAGTAAAAAAGTATGAGAGTCATTTAATAAATAATTAAAAAAAATGTTTGTTGGTACGTAGGGATTGGAAGAAAAATATGAGAGTTATTTAATAAATATAATCCAAATAAGAAAATATTTGTTGATGGAGACGAAACATAAAAATTTCCTCCGGAGCCCTTCATGAAATTTGTCAATCAAGTTCAGCTTTCAGGTTCTACATATAAATGTCATAGATCATGCAATAACCTTTTAACCGACATTTGAATAACTTTAATCGGACATGTGGACAAAAAATTATATGATATTAAATATATCGGCAACGAAACCAAAAAAATTTTGGAAGCATTTTTAGAATCAAAACATTAAAATTGGCTTTTGAGTTCTTCATGAAAGTTGTAGATCATAAATTACCTTTTAATAGATACTTGAATCACTTTAATCAGACAAATAGAAAAAAACATACAAAAATAAAAGCCAATGCGTTAAATCGTCCAACCTATAATTGTAAAGGATTAAATAGCGTACAAGAGAAAAGTTCGGGGGTGATTTGATAAATAACCCCAAAAAATTATGGTTGTTGGTGAAGAAGGGGGCCCACTAAGGGTAAATTTGTTGCAAAGTTCCCAAAATACCCTTAATTGTTTTCTTAAATAACAAAATAACCAACCACAAAATGACCAAAATACCCCTTAACATTTGTTCTTCATTTGGTGAGTTTTTTTGTAATTTCACTTTCTCCCTTTACAAAATAACCAACCACAAAATGACCCAAATACCCCTTAACATTTGTTCTTCATTTTTGCACTTGATATGCAATAGTCCCTAATCAGTTTTCAAAATATTATTGGTGACTTATGGGTTTGCCAAATGAGGATGATGATCAATTACTTTAGGTCATGTGTTTTGAAAGATTTGGACTTAAGTAAGTATCTAACCAAAAAAACCGGTCTAAAGAATTAGGCTCATTAATCTAAGAACAAATTGATAGGGGTATTTTGGTCATTTCATACTTCATTTTTTTGTTATTTGAGTTAAAGACCGAGGGTATTTTGGGAAATTTGGAAAAAAAAACCCTCCGTGGGTCCAATTTCCACTATAAGCACAAATTATGTAATATTAAGTAGATCGTCTATTTCCGTTAACTGAAATAATTAATTCTTTAGAAGCATTGTTTATACCTTGAACATTAAATTTACTTTTCGAGTCCTTCATAAAAATTGTAGATCATGGAACAACCTTTCAAAAGACACTTGAATCATCGCAATCAGACATCTGGAACAAAAGTTATATAATATTAAGTGGACCGTCTATTCCCATTAATCGAAACAACAAATTTTTCGGAAGCATTTTTGATACTTGAAACATTAAATTTAGTTTTCGAGTCCTTCATGAAAGTTGTAGATCATGAAACAATCTTTTAATAGACACTTAAATCACCTTAATCGGATAACCATAGAGAAAATTATATAATGTTAAATAGACCATTTAGACTAACCACTTATAAATATGTTATATTATATTAAATTGCTCAAATTGGTCCCTAATATAACGAAAATATTCAAATTAGGGTCTAACCTTCTAATTTGGTTAATAAGTCTCAAAGGTTGCAAAGTTGGCTCAAATCAGTTCTCAGAGTCAATTTTTTTTTTGGCCAACCTAGAGTCAATTTAAGTCCCTAATATTTTGGGGTTTATTAGGCTGTCAATTTGATGACAAGGACTGATTTGAGCAGATTTTGCAATGTTAAAGACTTAATTAACCAAATTAAAAGGCTAGGTCGTTATTTGATCATTTTTGCAACCGTTAAGGACCAATTTAAACATTTAGCAAAAAAAAGTTATCTATCTGTACTATATATAAAAGTACGAATAAGGGGAAACTTTATGATTTCCGATTGTACCCTTCTTTTTCAAATCTATTTTTAAATTGTAATTATTAAATAATATTTTAATTATTCCATTATTAAAATAATGGAAAATTAGATTATCCTCATTAATTAGGATCCAACGTGGTGAATATGAATGGTCCACATCATCTTAACCATCTGAATTTTCGTCTAAAACATTCTCCAAGTCGGTTTAGGAGAAGATCCTGATATTTCAAGGGTAAAATCGTCCACCGGAACGACATTATTAGGTCTTGAAGTTATATAAAAGTTGTAAATCCTGAAATCCTCTTTCCAACGGTATCTCATTTGCATTTTTCTGAGCTCTTGATCAAGAGTTATGAATTTTCTTCCAAAATTGCTCTTGTGAAATCCTCCTTCAAATAGGATTTAACAATGCTCAGGCTGAATCATTACTGCATCATAATTACTGATTGGACTTAGACTCCTTCTTTGGGCTTCCATATTAATGAATTGGGCCTAAGAATAAAATATCGTATTTAGGGTTCAAGACATATGGCTTGGCAATTCGGGTTTCATGGACTAAAACAAACCTAATGGGCCTACCGGGTCGAAATGAGATAAAATCGATAGTTTCTCCAAATCTATATACTATATATAAAAATTGTACCCTTTATTAAAAAAATATTTCTAAATTGATTATTTTTTCCTTAAAAATTGCAATTACTTAAAGTTAGACTTTAATGTTATATATTATTATTTTGTTACTAGAACTTCCTGGCCGCACTTCGCGTGCGGCTGTTTTATTTTATAAATTCTTTTAAGAAAATTCAGTTAAGAAATGAAATTTTGTTGTGTAATGATAACAAAACAAAAGCAAGGGATCGTAGAGAATTGAAGTATTGAAAAGACATGAGAATAGAGAGACAATAGAATATGGAGAAGAAGAAATATGAAGAAGGGGAGAAATTGTTCTTATTCATCTTATTCCATAACAAAGTAAGTGGCCTATTTATAGGCACATAGATACATCACCATAAATATAAGGGGATGTACTTAGTACATAGGTATATGTGTATGAATGAACCAAGTCATCAATCATATCCTTGCTTTAATTAGATTCATGGACATCCACAACATACATGTATATTCATAACAAATTTATAATTAATTTATAATTATTCGATAATTTATTTTATATAGGAAAGGGGATGAATGTCTTTTAATTTTTCCAAACTAAATGAATACAAATATAAATAAAACATTAGAAAATTAACTATTGATACTTGTCAAAGAAACCAAATGTCATGTGGCGCTCAATGAGGATCTTGCTCATAAAATTAATAGTAGGTTTAATTGGCCAACCCAATTTCTACTATATATATTAGTATTATTTATTTATGACTTAATTTTAAGTTTAAAATTTTTAAATCTTACTTAAACTATATTATATATATTTCTAATTACTTATTATCCAAATTATTAACGATAATAATAAATATGTAGTAAAAACAAAAAAGATGATGATAAATATATGATTGTTTTTTTTTAATGATTGTTGCATTTGTAATTTTGGTATCTTTTTTCTTAAACGTTACAATGGCCATGAAAAGAGTTTGAATTTTTCTTTGTCATTTTAAAGTTTCTGTTATATTTTTGCAGTTATAAAAAAAACTACAGTCTAGGTATGGTATTGATAACTTCTTGTCATGCTTTGGGAATTCTATTTTCCTCTATCACTCTTTTTAGCCTATTTTCTTCATTATTTTCAAATAAACAATATGTTCCATAGAAGGTTGGTGAACATGAGAGCACCAAAACTGATAATGTACCATTTGGAGTAATGTTGAATGAATGGAGCTTAAATCGATGATATGCTATATGGAGGAATGCTGAATGAAGGAACTCAGTGTGATAACGTGCTCTATATACTACCGAGTGGAGAAGTTTAATTCGAATATGTATATTTATGTACTATCAAAGGGAGGAGTTCAATATGAATTATATATATTTGTATGACTGAACGGACGAGCTCGATTTGCGAATGGAAGAGCTTTCTATGAATGATTTATATAGTACTCAATAGGAGCTCAATCTAATAATGATATATAATTTTATAGAGAGATTGTCGAAATTTCATATTATAGTATAAAAAAATTATAGAGAAATTAACAAAATCTCATAGGGAAGGTTACAAAATTTCATAGCAAGGTTTATTAAACTTTCATAGTTAGGTTATCAAAGTTTTATCTGGAATTTATCACAATTTCATAGGTAATTATCAAAATTTTTTATAGTGCGTGGTTATCAAAATTTTATAAAAATATTCATTCCAAATATGTTGGACCATGTATAAGGCACGTGAAAGTTAAAACTAGTAAATGTAAGAATATCAAACAAACTTCCATAAATCAAGTTATGCTAAATTGCTAACGGAAGCTTTGATGTCTTCGCAAAAGGAGCAAAAAATTCCTGCACGTTTTGTATTAGGCAAGGAAAGTATGGTACATAATTGAGGAAAACTGATTCAAGCTCAGCAATACTTAACTACTATCTTCGAAAACTTAGCTGAACATAATGCTATGGATAATGTTGTATCAGCATTGCCATAATAGAATGATAAGAAAGTTAGGAACATCCCGAAGTTTATCCAAGCTTTTTTTGTATTTCTTATCCAGATTCATTGTTCGACTTCCTTTAAATAACTCATTTAAAACTCACTCTTTCTAAAGGTGTACTTTTTTTTAAGGAACACAGAATTTCAAGCTAGTTTCCTTGTAGTAGTGCTTTGCCTGTCTGTTTCGTAGCATGCCTAACATTATCTAGTACTACTAGTATATATCATTTCATTTGTCTCCAAAACAGAGCAAAATATAATAATAGAGTACCAAAACCAAATTAATTATAACAAACAAAAGTGCAGACAAACATGCAAATCATTGAGTTAATAAGGCCTTGGATCTTTGTTTAAAAAGTTTGGGATTCCGATTTTAACAATGATCACTAGACCCTACACTGGTAGCCTCCCTTGATCTAAACTTTTTCTGATATGAAAAAATCATTTTATAAATTAGTGTAATTGTATTGCATTCCTTCTTGCTAATATCATAACATAACAATGTTAATTTTTCCAAAAATAAAAAATAAAAAATAATGAGGAACAATGAATGTTCTGAAACTTCCCCAAATAAAAGGAAAAGATAAAAAAGATCTCTGCACAAGAAACTGATGCATGTGTTTTGTCTCTTGCGTCTGATTTGAACTTGAACCAGAAAATTACAGAGAGACACCATTGCATCAGAGTTGAGACACGCAAAAGGAAAATTTCCACGTCAAAAATTTAATGCCCCTCTGTTGTAGGTCCTGTCAAGAAGCCCTTCCATGATGACTTTCTTTTTGTAATAATCTCTTGACTTCTTTTCCGAGCTTCTTTTAATGCTTTCCAAGTTTCTAATAACACCGGCAGATTGTTGTTGCTGAGGGACAAAGTATAGCCATATTGATGTGAAAAGAATTGCACAAATTTTGCCCCAGAAAATTGTCACTGCCAGACTAACCAGAAGCAAATATATAGCATTATTGTTTCTACTTGAGCCCTCTTGTTTTGTCTTCAGTTCACGTTCTTGCTGGTAATTTCTGCAAGTATCATCGTTCTTCTGCAGATTTTGTCTCTCTGGTTTTTGGGTTGAATTTGGGGAAGAAGATGGTGATGACGACGACGATGAAGAATAAGATGATAATGATGAAACCGATTCGGATTTGGAAAGGGTATCTTGAATTCCTTTGCCAGACAAAACCTTGTCAGCCGATTTACTTAACTTGGAATTGTGCTTCCATGAATATGATCTTTGATCAATAGCTTTTCTCTCTCGAACCCTCTTTGCCTGTTATTAACCCAATAAGATCATGCTATTATTTCACCATAAAATTAATAGGTAAAAAAATACTAAAATACCAAATAAAAGCAATAAGACGGAAAGTGAGGAACAAACCAGTACGATCTCGAAGACAACAGCTTTGACCACTTGGGAAAATGTTTTCTTCGTCGGTCGATGAACAACGATAGAATTTTCTGCATCAGAAACAGAAGACAGAACCGCCGTTGAAGGCTTCATGTCGTCCTTGTTTTTGACGCCGACATACGCCGTTAAGGCCTGATTTTCGGAACGATGAACAGAAACGGCTTTGGACTCGATCATCAAATCCACATCAACAACGGGTCTAAAACAGAGCAAAAACTTGTTTCTCGAAACGTTCTTCATCGCTTTTTTCCTTAATGTAACTGACAGTTGGAGCTTGTAACGATGGTAAATTAATGGGCTTTCAAAAGCTAACTAACACATGTGGAGTGTTTCGGGTTTCGGGGAAAACGAGGGAAGAATCAAAGATAAGAAAGAAGTAAAACAAGGAAAACTCTGTTTTGTTTGTGGGGTTCTTCTGCAATTTCTGCCGTTTTTTGAAATTTTATAGTTTGGTTGTGAAACAGAGACAGCTTTGTGCCTTATATTGAGTTATTTCCAATCACTTAAGACTAAGACAACTGCTTAGTGGGGTATTATATATAATATGTAAATAAATTAGTTGGTTTTTTGTCTCTCTCTCTTTCCTCCTCAGACCCTGACCCAACGACCCCAAATTGTAAAAAGGGTTGAGAAGGATTTGGATTTTGGAAAGTTGGAGTTGGAGAAAAGAGGAAAGAAAAAGATAGGCAACTTTGATGCTTGGTGCCCGTGAGGGACAGGTGAGGGGATATAAGTAACTCGGGAGTTTTGTTCTTTTTTGTGGATGGGAAAATGAAAGATTGCAATTATGACTTGGTTGGTGGAGTTGAGAAGAAGAGGTCCGATTAGCCGTCCATTAATTCAGTGTTTTTTTGGTGGACAAAGACAATGAAGTAGCAACAAGCAAAACTAACCCTTGTTGATTATGGAGCATCACCATTTCAACATGAGTTTAAGGTTCTTTAAATTAGTTTTTACTTTCAGTCAAAAGATCTTAATTAGGAGTTTGATGATGTAAAACAAAACAGAAGATCAGTAGCCAAAACCCAAAACTTGTTTAAATTTGATAGAGACTATTAATTTTGACATAAACTATCACACCCTGACCCGAAAGTCGAGTACGGACAACCGCCGGTCATGTTTAAATTTGATTATTTATACTAGTAACCGGGCACACACGCATACGTATGCAATCCCAAAAAATTAATAAATTAAGAACTCGATTATTAATAAAAAATAAAATTATAAAAAGAAAAATTATAAAAGAATATATTAAGAAATGTAGTAATGATAGTAGTAATGTATTTGATTGTGTAAAATATATTAAGAATTGTCATCATTTGAAGTAAGTAATGTAAAGATATAAGAAAAATATAGGCAACATTTTTTGATGGATAAGATAAGTACAGATATATAGACAGACATTAGACATCTCCAATTTCTTCCAAGCACGAATTAATCTTTTGCCCGTGTCCAAAATGTTAAAATGTGATGTTAGGAGTAACCTACATAAATTAAACATGATATATATGATTTTTTCAATGTAATTCGATGGTAAATATTAAAATTGATACCTGCTATGTATACTTTTTCATTGAATCAAAGCTTGTATTGATCATTAACGTGACTCTGGTTGGAAACTACGTAGATAATTACTAGACATAATTATATATTTTTGTCTTAATTAGACAAACTTGTTTAAATTTGATATATTTTTTCATTTGAAACACGTGCCAGCCGGTCATGCGCACCAAGACTCCACGAAGCGTCAATACCAGATCAAGAAGACAAAACACAGATAGAGTATAAATTTGAAATACAGAAGTTTCCAAATCAAAGTAAAAACGGAACAGTTAAAACCGAGAATAACAATGAAAGTTTTAAATAATCGAAAGCATAGTCTGATCCAAATAACGAGTTAATAGATAAGAAATAAAAAAAATAAAAAAAACGAGGAAGGCAATGAGCTAAGACAATGCCAGTGGGACCCGTTACGTAGTGAGAAGTACCTTTACGAGCAGTGATAACATCCTACGCCACCGACTCGATTGAAGAAACATAGAGTTTTAACTAACCTGAAATCACAACAAGAATTTGAAAGGGTGAGTATTCCTAAGAATACTCCGTGAGTGCAGAGAGCTAACTAACACCGCATTAAGAGTGAAGTGCATGGCCAATCTAAAACATGTAATTTCAAATCAAGACCAGAGATTTCATTGGGGCTATTTAGTCATTTACAAAACTAAAGATAATCATCTTCAATCTAGTCAATTTATCAAAATAATATCAAGCTCAAGGCATTTCCAAACAAATACATATACGTCAAAAGATCATATTTCGTATGTTAATATCGCATGTCAAAAACTGCAGTAAATGCACATTTGAAACGATAGCCCCAATTTGTATAAAACCAATAATCATCAGTAAAACGCATGCATTCGTACGTAAAATAAACAATCATTTCTATCAAATCAATTATGGCATGTCGAATTAGAAATCCGAGTAAATATCATAAATATCTTTGCCCTTAAAACATGCATGTATATACAATAAGATGTTAAGCCAAACTTTGAGTTGAAAATAAACCCATCAAATGAGCGGCCGAAAACCAAGTCCTGCGGTTGTAGAGAAGTACCTCTACGAGCAGTGATAACATCCTATGCCACCGACTCGATCGAGGAAACGTAGAGTTTTAACTAACATGAAATCACAACAAGAATTTGAAAGGGTGAGTATTCCTAAGAATACTCCGTGAGTGCAGAGAGCTAACTAACACCGCATTAAGAGTGAAGTGCATGGCCAATCTAAAACATGTAATTTCAAATCAAGACCAGAGATTTCATTGGGGCTATTTAGTCATTTACAAAACTAAAGATAATCATCTTCAATCTAGTCAATTTATCAAAATAATATCAAGCTCAAGGCATTTCCAAACAAATACATATACATCAAAAGATCATATTTCGTATGTTAATATCGCATGTCAAAAACTGCAGTAAATGTACATTTGAAATGATAGCCCCAATTTGTATAAAACCAATAATCGTCAGTAAAACGCATGCATTCGTACGTAAAATAAACAATCATTTATATCAAATCAATTATGCCATGTCGAAATAGAAATCCGAGTAAATATCATAAATATCTTTGGCCTTAAAACATGCATGTATATACAATAAGATGTTAAGCCAAACTTTGAGTTGAAAATAAACCCATCAAATGAGCGGCCGAAAACCAAGTCCTGCGGTTGTAGCTAATCAACCGAGGCCGTCAGGGGCTTTTTTTTTTTTTTTTTTTTTCATTTCAACTTTATTTATAAAAGCACGCGCGTGTAATAATAAAACATCATAAATCATTTTCTTGCTACTCGTTCCCCTGACGTTGGCTGTGGATTACTACGTGGCACCCGTAGTGAAACCCACATCTCCCTAGTGGCTTTTCTACGCGCCCGCCACCTAGGGTCAATGATCACCCATACCCCTCAATAGGCGGTCTATGGGCTACCTCAACAACAGTTACTACAGTAACAATAACAACCATGTGCCAAAACATAATCTTTTCACAAGAACAATATATCATCATATGCATATGCAATCACATAATATAACAAACCATAATCACATCTCAATAACATTGACTCACATTTTTCAGTCTAAATCAAGGACATAAACCAATATCAAATATCAACACCGATCAAATCATGCAACAGGCCATCGAGATTTCACCATACACTTAAAACAGTTTACGAAAACATTATAAAAACCATGCTCTTAGAAAACACTATTTTTATAACATGGGAGCATTTTTCAAAGCAATTTTCTTAATGAAATGAAGATAGCTACTAAGCACTCACAGTTCGGGAGGTTCGTATACTCCCGTTACCTTCCTTGCGGTCGTAACGACGTACTTATACCCATTTTGATTCGAATCCTAATCATTTGGGAGTACGAGATAATTAGAACAATAGAGACTTTAAAGTTCTAGACAAACTATATCTTACAACAAAAATCTAACGTGGTGACACTTTGCAAAATCAATCACATCTTGTTGGATTCATTACCAAATTATACGAAACCACTTCCATTTGAAAGACAATTCATTATACTAAAATTTATTCCAAGGAACTATCCTCAAATTCCTCCCCCATCATATTCAAATTTGAGGTTGATTCCAAAAAAATTCCAAAAGTGTTCTGTTTTTAGGGAAAATCTGCGCAGTTACAAAAATGATCATATTTCATCATCTTAGACTTAAAATCTCAACTCCGTTTCTTCTACAAAGTTGTAGAGGACCCAAAACCCTACAATTTGGGCACAAGAATGACTTAATTTGGATGTATTAAGGCTAAGATATGCCCCTCGAAATAGCCTGCTAAAATGAACTAATACAACAAATTTCCAGCATTTCCAGATTTGCGATGCTGAGGGAAAATGGGCATAACTCAATTAATACACAACCAAATCAGGCCAAACCAAAACCAAATGAAAGATAACGCATTAAGCTAAAATTGATTCCAAAGAACCCAAATCAAATTCGCACTATAACCATGTTAAATTTAACTTCAAAGTCGGTTTTCCAGTTTTAGACCTCAATTCAGTGACATTAACTTCCGAGTCTCATAACTCCCAATCCAAGCAAAATTAGCAAAAACGTCATTTCACAAATGTTGTTCCAAATTCAATTTTATACAAGACTGGAAATTTCATAATTTTTGCACATCATTTACTACCTCAAAAGTTCAGAAAACAGAACCTGCAGAGTATCCTCAAACCCTCAGTTTCTAGCTTTAAGTTTTAAGCTCTAAACTTATTGTAAGTTATCAATCCATAACTCCCAACACTAGATCAAGCCAAAAAGACATACTTCCATCCTCTAAGTATCCTCTCAAGTTGTAAACACAATCTCTCAACCTCAAATTCAAGTTCCAAGAACAGAACACATCTATTATCCCAAGTTACAAGTTACAACGTTAGAAACCAACCAAATTGAGCTAACACATTTCAATACCATGTCATTTCATTGCAACTCAACTTTACAGTACTCATCTACTGCCTAACCAACTAGTTCTCAAATGACAAATTGGATTTTTAACTTAAAATAGCATAACATAACAACCATGAGAAATTCTCCTTACCAAGCTTCAATATTCAACTCTTCCAAAAGTTTAGCTTCATAGATAAATCCCAACTAGCAAGAACTTGCTACACAGCACCTAAAAATAAATTTAAAGAAACTATAGTTCATAAATTCACCCAAAACGCAGCAATACTCCATGAATCCAAAAACAAAGTACTTAGTACTTACTATTGATGCGCTGCAAAACCCAAAAACTCCCCTAGTAAGACGTTTAGCTCCCAAGCTCATTTCTTCAAACTGGTACTACGCTAAATTTAGATAGGATGTGGGCTTCATAGATTCTTATTTGCATGTGAGAATAAGGAACTTTAAGAAGGACGAGAGGGGATTCAAAGGTAGCTTCCAATGAAACAAAATTGCATTTGTAGAAGAAAGAAGAGCAAATTAAGTGGAATAGGGCTCATGAACTACTTGATTGCATGTTGAATTCTAAGAAATATCAATTGACGAATTGAGAGAGAAAGCATCTATGTGAACAGCCATGGTAGAAATTTTGAAGGAGGAAGAAGAAGAGAACCCAAAAATTTAAAAAAAAAAAATAAATAAAATTAAACTACTATTGGTCTTATATAAATAGCAAGTGGTCCAGTTAGAGTAGCTAGAATTATTAAGTGATGGACCAAACTAATCTTCAAAGAAATTACAACGTGGGCTTATTACAAAAGAGCAAAAAGGTTGGGCTTTTTGGGGAAATGCTAAATTACCAAATGTAGCTTATTAGTTCTAGTCGTATCTCTCTTTAGGCCCAATATCCTTTCTAAGTTTCTTGACTTTTTTTTTTGATCAAATAAGTTTCTTGACTTGAATATATATATATATATATATATATATATTAGTATTTACTTTCACGTGTGTTGCACGTGATACTCGTATTTAAATTAAATGAAAATTAAAATAATGATTGAAATTAATTATATATGTAGAGCTGTCAAATCTAAGCCGACCCCGATAACTCGTCCAATCCGACATAATCCGATTTGATAAAAAAAGTAAACGACTCAGACCAACCTATTCAGACACGACAAACTCTATATGCAGTTTCCTAAACTTCACCAGTGGTGGATTGTAAAATAAAATCGAATAATAGATATATATTAAAAAATTAAGAATTAAACATTAAAAAGTTATGCTTTTTTGGTGCAAAAAAAAAAATTTTAACGCTGACCAAATTGAGCTGAATCTAAACCTGAAAAATCCAAAACCCGGATGATCCGAAACCCGATTGACCCAAGGTCAAAACTCGAATCCGCCTAACCCAATTAGACCTAGTAGACCTGAACCTAGATGAGCCGAAACCCAAATGACTCGAGAAAATTACCTGATTCATTTGACTCAGAACCATATTTAACCTACCAATACATGCTACAAAAATAGAAAAACAAAGTGAATCACAATAATTAGATTTTAAATAAATTTTTAACTTAATTTGTTAAAAAAATTTGAATAGTTAATGATTAGCCAATTTATTTTAACTTTTAAACTTGATAATAATACTTTTATCAGCTCATATTATAATTGAAATGGATCCATAACTACCAAAAAAATCTCCAATATTTTAAAAGTAAAATGGTAAAAATTAAATATTTATTAAAAATATTCAATTTAATCGAATAAAAATAGAGTTTTTAGTAGAATAATTGTAAAAGTTTATTTCTAAAAAAATTGTAAAAGAATATATTTTAAAAATTCTAATATGTCTAAGTTTTTTAATTAAAATAGTACAATGATAACAACAAAATAGTTATAAGGATATTAGATTTAATTAAATAAAAATAGAGTTTCTTTACAGAAAAATTAAAATAGAGTTTTTAGTTGAGTAAAACTATAAAAGTATATTTAAAATTGTCTAATACATCTAAGTTTTTTTAATTAAAATAGTAAAATGGTAAAAATGATATAGTTATAAGAATGTGAGATTTTTTTAATTATACAACAAGCAATATATCAAGCAAAAAATAAATTATAAGTCAAATAAAATAATTGCACATTAGGGAAATAATAAATTTTAATCATAATACATTATTATAAACTATCAAATAGTAAGATGTCAATCACAATAACTTTTTAAATTAGAATGGTAAAATAAAATAATTA